>JH792516.1:208216-231170 GCA_000291705.1 Sphaerulina populicola P02.02b
CTCTCTCTCTCTCTCTCTCTCTCTCTCTCTCTCTCTCACTACCTACTACCTCCTAGGCGGTAGAGAGCACACATACCATAAACGATCCGCATTGATCTTGAGTTTCTTCGCAGCGGGCGCATTGAGATCCGCATAAGTCCTTCTCGCATGCACCAGCCGTGGTGCAAGCCTCAGTCTCGTGGCTTGTCTGCTGCACAACAACAACAACATGTTGGAGGTTGATGGATTATATCAGGAATGTAATAATGATGATGTATACCACCAGGTAAGGCAGTGATGATGATGATGATGGGTGTGATAAACGACGACCGGTCGCCCCCTTCTCATATGTTCTTCACATTTCGTATTCGACCTCGTTGCTTTCCCACACAGACCAGCACATCCATAGCTTTTCCCCGCTGTTGCTTGCACTCCCCCGACGCCTATCTCAGTATCTCTCTCTCTCTCTCCTCTCTTGGGCTCTCTCCAACCAACTCTGCTGGCCGCCGGCTATCATTCCACTCAATTTCGCCCCTTTCCCGCCCGCCCGCCCGCTTCATTTTACTCCCTAGGATCTCTCTTCACAACAATCGACCAGGAGGTATGTACCTCTCTCTACTGTCTGCATACACACGTGGCCAGCTTACTCGTGTCTGCACTTCATCTTCTTCGCACGATACCGTCGATACGTAGCATATATACAATGCGTCGCTTTTATTCCCATGGAAGCGCTATGCCACCCCAACACGATGCTGCAACAAGGATCGAGCACCCACAAACGCCTCGCTATGCAGATAAGAACGCTTCTATACTGATTCGAACCTTTTCCCACTGGACGTTGGACGACGCCATATGCACACACACACACTCTCTTTACTCATCGTCTTCCTCAAGCTCGGCAGTCTGTCTTGACGTTAGCCCCGGCCCGCGCGCACATGAATGGTTTCGCATCATGATATCACATCACTTACGTTCTCGTGGAAATCCTGTCCACCCTTCGTGGCCACAATGATGCCCTTCCGGATGACGAAATCGCCAAATCTCTCACCCTCGTTCCTCTCCAAAGCATACTGCTTCAACATGGGCTTCATAATCTCCAAAATCTCTTCTTCCTTGATCGAACTGCGGTACAGCTTGTTCAGTCGGTTGCCGTGGTAGCCGCCTCCCAAATACATGTTGTACGCCCCATATGCCTTGCCGACAAACGCCACCTCCGCCAGCCACGGACGAGCACATCCGTTGGGGCAACCCGTCATGCGCATGACGATACTCTCTTGCCGGAGCCCGTTCTCCTCCAGTGCGCCCTCGAGCTTCGTCACGAGCTCGGGCAGGTATCGCTCCGACTCGGCCATCGCCAGGCCGCACGTGGGAAAGGCAACACAGGCGGAAGAGCTGAGTCGCAGACCGGAGAAGTTGACATTGTCCAGCTTGTACTTGGCCAGCAACTGCTTCATCTGTGGGAGATTTGCATCTGCGACGTTCGACAGGATGAGATGCTGATTACCGGTCAAGCGGAATTCGCCCTTGTGGTGCTGGGCGATCTCGCGGAGACCACTCTTCATCTTAAAGTCCGCAGTGTCCTCGATGCGACCGTTTTCGATGAACATGGTGAAATGGTTCAACCCGCGTTCATCTTTCAGCCAACCAAACGAGTCCACGTTGCTCTCAAACTTGAACGGTCGTGGCTCCTCGAACTTCTTCCCCCAAATGCGCTCCACCTCGCTTTTGAAGCCCTCCACCGTCATGCGGTCGATGGTGTACTTCAGACGAGCCTGCTTTCGGTTCTTGCGATCACCGTTGTCACGCTGAATCAGCATGATCTTCTCGCAAGCAATATGCACCTCATCCTTGGGCACATATCCGAACATGCGGCCGATCTGCGGGTACGTCTTCTTCATGTTGTGCGTCGCTCCCATACCACCTCCAGCGAGAACGTTGAAGCCCGCAAGCTGACCGTCCTCGCCTTGAATCGCAATGAGACCAATGTCGTGGGCGTAGACATCGGTGTCGTTGTGCGGAGGCACAGCGATCGTGATCTTGAATTTACGTGGCAAGTATGTCGGACCATACATGGGCTCCAGGTCCTGCACCGCGTCACCGGCAAGCTTGAGGTCCTTCTCACCCTCCATACCCTTCAGCCAGATCTCATGGTACGCAATCGAAGCGGCGCCCGGCAACAGATGATCGGAGATCTTCTTGGCAGCAGCGTGTGCCTGTCCGTGCAACACGCTCATCGTCGGCAACGAAGAGCACATGACGTTGCGGTTGACGTCGCCGCACGCAGCAATGGTGGTCATGAGGGCGCGGTTGATGGCTTGCATAGCAGGCTTGAGCTTCGCCTTGACGATACCGTGGAATTGAAAGGTTTGTCGTGTGGTCAGCTTCATGGTCTCGTTACCCAGGCTGTTGGCAATGTCGTCCATCTGCACCCACTGATCCGGAGTGGCCACACCACCTGCCAGTCTGCAGCGAATCATGAAGCTGTATGCGGGCTCGAGACCCTGCGCCTTACGCTCGTCACGCAAATCACGGTCGTCCTGCATGTATGTACCGTGGAATTTGGTCAGCTGTTGGTCCGCCGCACTGATGGCACCCGTGGAAGGATCCTGCAGACCCTCCACAATCGTGCCACGCAAGAAGTTGGATCCAATCTTGATGTCCTCATTGGTGATGGGCGCAGGTTCTTCAGGCAGGCCCTCCACATTACCCACACCTAGCGCATCCCAGATCTTGGGCTCCCACTCTTGGTAGCCCGTCTGGTAGCCGTCCGGATCCTGGTCATCACCCAGACCGCAGGCGACCAGCTGCTGCGCACCAAGCTCCAGCAGACGAGCATGCAAATCCTTTCCAGGCTTGTTGTAGTAGTGCTTATCTTCCTTACGAGGCCAATAGTGCGAATCGCCCAGCGCAAAGGTGCTGAACTTGACATTGACCAGATCCAGATCGGTCGAGTTCTTGACCGCTTCCCAGAAGTTGCGTCCATTCTGCGGGAACTCACCTTGACCGGCAGTCGATGAAACAAATATGACGTTCTCCTCACTGTTCAGGTCTTCGACCGGATAGTCGTCCATAGCCATAAACATTGACTTGAGGCCTCGAGCTTTGCCCCGGTTCGCTAATCGCTTCGCAAGGTTCTCTGCATTACCGCCATCAGAGGCAAAGAGCACCGTCATAGGAGCACCTTGGAGACCTTCGAGGAGAACCTCGTACGCATCCTTGGCCTTTCTCTTCTGTACCTTGCGAACCTCGGAACCGTAGGACTCGGACAAGCTGGCGTGAAATTCCGGGTGTCTCTTCATGATCTGGGTCATGTAATTGTCCCTCTTCAAAAACTCCTTTAGCTCTTCCTTGATACGTTCCGAGTCGAGCTTGAACGTCTCGTCGCCCCGCTCTTCCGCCTGGGGGTCCCATCGATAGAGTGGCCAGTACCCCAGGTCCACAGCCTTTTTCGTTTCTTGTAGTACATGGACAGGGTTCTCATTTTCGTGGTGGTATGGGAGGTAGGCCAGGACCACAGAAGGGCCGTCGAATGCTTCCGCTTCCATCATGGCCTGCAGCACTTGCGTATAGCTGCTGTAGACGGCAGTGCTGGCCACGTACGCATTGCCAAAGTTCATGGCGTAGAGGCCAATATCCTTTTTTCTTCGCGCCGCGTCCACCGATGCTCGCTCGCTGTACGGTGTCGAGTCAATGATGAGCATGTTCACATTCTCGCCGCTGGCAAGCACGTGATGCACACCACTGTTGCCAAGATCGTAGCTCCACGCATCGCTGCCCACCAGCCACTGTGACTCCTTGAAGAACAACCCTTTGGAGCTCAGCAGTTGGGATGCGGCAGGGGAGCCATCGTTCGCGAGTCGGGAGAGGACTTCGGGTGCGAGCTGGTTCGCCTTTTCCGTGTCTTCGGCAACCAATGCCCACTGCGACAGCCACTGGAGCGGCGCATCGGTGGTGAAGCTCCTGGACTTTGCGGCAGCCTGCACTTCGGAAATAAATCGTGTACGATGTTCCTTCCTCGCCAGCAATGAGCCGAAACCGAACTCGGGGCTCGCCTTGATGATGTGGTTGATTCCCGCGTGGTTCGACTGGAGTGCGTTGGCAATGTACAGTCGTTGCCCAAAGAGTTGATCCAGGATCTTCATATATGCGTTTTCCAGTGCCGGCTGTTGGAGAGTAATCTCCGCCTTCGATGGGCCATTGTGGGCACCGATTTTGAGGTTCTGGATGGGGTCCTTTGCAGTCAGATTCTGGAAAATACCACTCAGTGCCTGCGTAATGGTGGAATATTCAATGTAACCCAGTTGGTAGCCCACGATTAACGGCGAAGCGGCTTGTGAGCTGGCTTTGAGAGACATGAGCAAATCCAGCAGAATAGGTCCCCATTTGGTCGTATTTCTCTTGATTTGCTCGAGGACTGCAATACGCTTGACGCTCTTGGGGAGGACCTCGGTCAAGCGTTCCGTCAGCCATGGTCGGTACAGAACAGGCGTGATCAAGCCCACGCTAGAGAAGAAGTCGGCGGGGGTTGCAGCATCAAATTCGGCGCTAAAGAGGCCTGGATCGCTTCCGAACAGGAACAAGGCGTTCTCTGCGTTCTGAGGGCCGGTGTAGTTGAAGGCGCTGTATGAACGACCCGTCTTGGCCTTGATTTGCGCCCAGATAGCGGCACAAATGGTGTCGATATCCTCGGAGCTCGTCGGTTTGGGCTGAGAGTCGACCGTGGTGGCAGACTCGGCCTCGGACGCGCCCGAACTGCTGTTCTTGCGTTCTGATGAAGATGTGGTCGAAGAGGCGGAGGATTGCTCCTTGGAGGGCGTCGTAGCGCCCGATGTTACATTCGTTGTTGGTGGGAGGTCACTGGTGCCACTCCGCTGCTGCAGACTCGCAGACGTGGGAGCAAGACCTTCGCTGATGTATATGCCAGTTTCCTGGCTGGTGGTGCTTTGTATATTCCTCGTAAGGTCGATGTTCAGCGTCTCTTCTACCACGCTGCGATCCTCCCGGGCAATGGGAGTGTCTTGCTTGCTATTGGAAGCATCAAAGAAATGCACGACACCTTTGCCGGAGCGGATGGCCAATGCGTGTGCCGTCAATGCCAAGTCCTGTGCCTCCTGCAGCGTCGTACTTTGCAGAAAGGTGAAGCCCGCATTTCTGATGCTAGTGATGTCGCCATAGTCTGGGTATCCGCTCGGCTGCAGGCTCACATGGATGACGAGCGGGTACTGCGCCAGACGGTATAGATGGGGTATGCTCCTGACCAGCACATCACTGCTAGTCGTCACTGCAGTGAGTTTGCCGGCGCGCACTCTCGAGAACACGTCCAAGAGAGGGTCATTGTTATGGCGCACGGAGATGAGCTCGGGCGAGTCGCTGACGACGGAAGTGGCGTTGTTGGCAGCGTAGTCGGCCAGGAATGGAGAGAAGTCGGAGTGGGTGGCGAGAGAAGGCTGGACGGAGACGATAGAGTCGGAGGAAAGGTAGGCGATGCGGGCCACTGTGGGGGAGGAGGAAAGGGTGTCTTGTCAGCACGTGCTTGTCTGTCAGTCAGTCACTCACTCACGTACCGGCCTCGCCCGCGGTCAAGATGGTCGCCATGGTGGATTCGTGCAACGCAATGGGGTGGGTTGTTATTGCATGGTCCGACGACGCAATGGCAATGAGAGGGAGAGGGAGAAGAGGAGGAAGAGGAAGAGGAGGAGGAGGAGGTGGTGGTGGTGGTGATGGTGGAGGAAGAGGAAGAGGAAGAGGAGGAGGAGGAGGACGAGGTGGTGGTGGTGATGGTGGTGACAGTGATGGTGGTGGTGGTGGCGGTGGCGGTGGTGATGGTGAGTTGATGGTGGTCTTGGTGGCGGGCCGAGCTAGGACATGTTCGACACTCTCTCTACCGGTCGTCAATGTCATCCAGTTGCGCGATCGGCAGCTGCGAAAAATACAAGTTGGGTGGGGCATTTGACGTTTGCGCGTCCTCTGATTGGACGTGGCAGGATGGCGTGATTGTGCGGGCACGCCCGTTCAGGTTCACGTGCCGCGTAGAACAATGGATGATGATTCATCTGAATTCTCTGATTAATAATAATGAAAATAATAGAAGTACATGTAATAATAAAAGCTTAGTAATCACTGGGACCTCCCTACTAAGGTACCTCCCTACCTCCCTACCTCCACGCGGTCTAAGGGCAGACCCCAAAACTGTCTAGGGGCAGACCCTATTCTGAGTCATCAAATGAAAGACCATGTATCGTATACTCGTATATGTATTTACGTTACAAACGTAATAGCGTGTATTAACCAACGCGCGACGTAAACTTTTCTCTCTCCTATACTCTAGGCGTTAACTACGAAGAGCGACGCGACGAGCGACGGAACGAGCGACGGAACGAGCGACGCAACGAGCAACGGGACGAGCGACGCGACGAGTAATAGGACGAGCGATACGACGAGCAAGACGCGACGAGCAACGGGACGAGCAACGGGACGAGCGACGCGACGAGCGACGGAACGAGCGATACAACGAGCGACGCGACCGATACAACGAGCGACGCGACTAATACAACGAGCGACGCGACCGATACAACGAGCGACGCGACGAGCAACGCAACAAGCAACGCGACGAGCAACGCGACGAGAACGAGCAACGCGACGAGCAACGCGACGAGCAATACAACGAGCGAGCAACGCAACGAGCAACGCAACGAGCAATACAACTAGCAACGCGACGAGAAAGAGAGATATATAGTACCTAGGTAGGTAGGAGAAAAAAGTTACGACGCGCGTTAGTTAGTTAATATACGCTATTACGTTTGTAACGTAAATACATATACGAGTATACGATACAGTGTCTTTCATTTGATGACTCAGAATGGGGTCTGCCCCTAGACGATTTTGGGGTCTGCCCTTAGACCGCGTGCCCTACCTCCTTACCTCCTATGTATGTACCTCCCTATTCCCTACTCCCTCCCCCATATTCCCTACTCCCTACTCCCTACTCCCTACTCCCTAGAGTCCCTACTCCCTACTCCCTATTCCCTATTCCCTATTCCCTACTCCCTACTCCCTATTCCCTACTCCCTCCCCCATATTCCCTACTCCCTACTCCCTACTCCCTACATACTCCCTACTGTGCCTGCGCTGTATGTACGTACAGTACAGTAAGTACATATGTACCTGGATGGATTGTTCTGTTTATAGTGCCGTCTTGGGGTGCAGAAGCCCGAAAGGTAAACAGAGACATAAGCGGCAATTTAAACAATGCATGTCACCTCAGGCCCGAGGGAGGTTGAACTTATTTCTTGCCTGACTGAAAATATTCCAGGCCTCAAGGAAATTACTCAAGAGTCTCCAACACAATTCGCACTACAAGAACTACATACCTAACCACTTGATCGCTTGGAACAATGCGAGCTCATGATCTTCAACAAAGGCGCCGAGTGAGCAGTGGAAATGTAAAAAGTTATTGTGATTCAGGCCATACGAATGCCTCTTCCGATGCTGGTGGGCCTGTCTGTTGTGTTGGTGGTTGGTGGTTGGTGGTTGGTGGTTGGTAGGCAATGGGCATGTCTCTCTCTCTCTCTCTCTCCTGAGCCCCGAGTCTCCTCCCTCTCTCCTGTTGGCTGTTGGTATGCTGAACCCCGGGCGAATGTGTAGACTTCATTAAAGAAACACATGTATGATGTACCTACGAGGTATGTATGTATGTCCTACGTATATGCTTCATGGAATGAGACCTCTCCTGAGCATGGGTTCCGAACAGCCCAACGTATATATATAATACCCATCTCCTCGACCATTGTGCTTTTTCTCCCATCATCATCATCACCATCATCATCATTATATCTTTTCTCCCTCTAGTCACTCGCTTACTACCACCTTTCATCATCACGTACTAACGAGCTTTGGAACCCCCAATCACTCCTACCGGACCCACATTTTTCTGATTATCTACCATCACATATCAACATCCGCAGCAATGCGTTCGATTACTACTGTCTTCCTCTTCCTGGCACTTGCTGCCTTCGGACTCTGCCGCCCTGTCCCAGATGGCGGATGCCCCATTGCGAACTGTAGCCAAGTCATGGGAGCCATCGGCAAATTGAAGGGCGAAGTCACGGATGATCCCACGGGTGTGACGGAGAAATGGAATGGCAAAGAAGAAAAAGAAGAAAAAGAAGAAAAAGAAGAAGAAGAAGAGAGCAACGCCCAAGACGAGAGCAACTACCCCCCCAACGAGTCGGAGGAAAATACCGAATCCACAGCCACCGACGGCACCGACGGCCAGGACGATGAGCAGACTCCCGACGATGGCGGCTCGGAAGACTGCGGCAGCCACCCTGGCGCACATGGCAAGAATCACAGTTCGGGCAAGCACAGCACCGCGAACTGTTCTTCACCTCCGTGAGCCATGAGCCATGAGCCACGAGGAGAAGAAAGGGGGAAGAGGCAAGTTCGCTGACTCGCTCCGCGTGTTCGTATCACGAGGAAACCCGACGTACGCTAACCGTAGACCACAGCCATAGCAGGACTCTATCACGACGACTCTACCTTCAACTCTCGAGTGGTCACTGTCGCTATCACTTGCTTATAGCGGGCGCAATTCTCACCTCACTCATCCATCCCGTCTCTCTCCCCGCATTCTCCCATCTGCCATCTCCGTCTAGACTTTGATCTTCAACAGTGGGACATTCACGACGTTTGGAAAGGAAAAATGTCCCCATTCTAGGCATCCTGTGTACTCTCTTGTTATCATCATCTTCACCTGAGAAATATATCGATTGATTCTATCTACCTTCATTTTCCCATCAACATTGCTTCAACGCAAGTCGCTCAGCCAGAATTCAAATGAATGCGTCCGCTCCAAAGTCGAGCCCGGGAAAATCAATGCTAAAGTCAAATTCATTTTGTTCCTTGCCATCACGCCGCAAAACATCCCTCAACTCAGCCTCAGCGGGATCCTCCCTCTCGACCTGCTGCGCACTCTTTCTCGCAGCAGCAGTACTCCTCCCAGTAGCTTTCTTTGGCCGTTTCGACGGCCCTGCTGCTGCCTCTCTGTGCTCATCATCTTCGACAACCTCTTCATCCCCTTCCTCGATAACAGTTCCCAACTTGCCGCCGCCCCGTCGGCGTCTCTTTTTGACGGGCTCCTCACTCTCGATCCGATCCTTCCCCTTGCCCATGATTTCCTTCTTGTCCTCATTACAAAGATTGTTGCTCACCTTCCGCTTGTTATAGCCCTTGGGATTCGCAACCACAGACTTCACTCCTCTTCCCTCAATCACATCCATCACCATTCTCTTGTTCTTTCGCAAGAGATCACAAATCAGCTCAAATCGTTCGTGGAAATCCAGGCTGGTGTCTGGGTTGTAGCCAGCGTTGTTTCCGCCAATGGAGTAAAAGCACTCTCGCGTTCCCGTGTGGAATTGGTACGTCTCCAGGAAGAGAGCGCGCAGTCGAGCGGTGATGAGTGGCCGGCGATATGCACCTTCCTCCCCCTTGCGTGATCCCTCCATGCGGAGTTTCTGGTTGAGTGTGATCTGTTGCCGCATTTCCCACGTCAAGCCCGGCTGATGTACGTTGCCGCCCTCGCCTCCTGGGACCACGGCATTAACGGCATCGAGGAATCGTTGGATAAACTCGTCTTCCCTTTCGAGAATGTCTTGAAGCTCCTCTTGCTCAATCGGTGGCCCACGGCCCACCTGAGGAGGATAAATCAGCCGTCTGGCCGCTTGAAGATCGGGAACCTCAGGATCGAGGTTGTTGGGTTGTGCTTCTGCTGTGCGTCGATCATGTTTTCGAGCACATCGATTGCAGAGGTCGAGGACGTGAGTGCGGTTTCGGAAAGGTCTCCCACAGCCTGGAGCTACGCAGGGAAGGGAAGCTTTCATGACAACGGTGTTTGGATTCGGGGCTCTATTACGCGGTGCTGCCCTCGATCTACCATTGCGCGCTTTGCTGATACTCTCGGGCTCAGGGCTGAATTCGGAAGGGCCAGGAGTATCACTGAATATGTCGGGGCTGAATGCTTGGTCAGGAGTGTTATATTCCGGATCAAACTCGTTGGAGCGCATTTCGGGCGAGAAGGACTGGTCGGGATTGGTAAGGGTAAAGTCATGGAAGTGTTGGCCCTGTGGGTAGGGCCTGGTTGGCATACCATGTTGCGCGTTACCGAGGAGTGACATTCCCTGGTTGCCGAGTGCTTCAGCGGGATCAGAGTGGGCGAAATTCAAGGAGAGTCGATCATACTCATCCAATATCAGGTTTTGTACGTCGTGGTGATACAATCTCGATGGGCCGATCTGTTCTGATTGCTGCTCATTGCGATCCCGTTCCCAAGATGGTGATTCAATCGTACCAGCAACATGTGCCCGCTCATGTCTCCCATACGTATCTAATGCTGCTTGCTCTGCCAGAGCTGGCTGCACGCGATCTGCCGCGAAAGCTGTGCTCCAGTCTTCCCACTGCCTCAGAGCATTGTGATCCTGCCACATGTCGTCGTCTGGCCGCTTGTCGGCATGCTGCGCCGACTTCTCAATCATCATGTCGGTACTGTGTTGTAGTGGCTCATGTTGCTCGATAGAGGGCCATGGTACATCTGAGCTGTGAAGCCAAAGCGCAGGGTCGAGGAGACTCTCATCGAAGAACTGCCCACTCTGAGCCTCTGTAACCCTGTTGTCCTCGTCTTCAGTGGCCGTTCCGGGTTGCTCTCTCCCATTGTCGCCAATAGTAATCCCGTTTGCAGGTGAAGTTGTGGGTTGGTTCTGTTCCTCAAAGATGTGCTGCCACTGCATGTCATCTCCGGGTTCGATGCTCGAGGGGTCGAAGTAACTGAAGATGTCGGACATGGCTTGCCGTACAATGCAGTCGAGGCGTCTGGCCTGCTGAACTAGGTGTTTTATGGGTACAACGCTGGGCTGACCCTCAAGTATGCTGAACCAAATACGAAGAACTGCGGTGCATGCAGTTGTGAATGGTGGAGCGGAGTGGGAAAAGACATGCTGGAAGCCGCATGAGGCCTTATGCCATAATGGCACGAGGCCACGTTGTTTGTCCCAGTCTGGTGATAATCGTGGTAAGTGACCACGGCGGCGAAAGACATCGTCGAGCCTGGAGTCGAGCTGGACCGCCAGTGAATCTGCTACGGGTGATGGGAGGAACACGGGGGCTGCTGAAAGTCTCACCCGCCACAAAGTACCAGTCGTCCTCGTTGCAGTCATTCAGAGGCCAATGCCGCGCTGGCGGTTGTCTCTCCAGATTGTACCTAGCATCTTTTTTTTGCATTGCCTCCTCGCAGTGCTTTTTCCCATAGCTCCGTCGTATGATCGCATGGTATTCGGCCATCTGAACCAACGCCGTCCGCCAGCGCTCCTAAAAGAGCTACTCTCCTGTCAAATGTCCTTCTGCTTGACGACAGTGGCCTACGCATCCCACTGGCTGGCCCAGATGGGGCAGACCGGGGACGACGCGCTAGCCTTGATCATCTTGTTGACATTGGTCAATTAGGTCCATATAGCAACCGTGTCCTGAAAGGTCGAGGTATTTGCAGTTGGACAATTCCCGATAGGTCTGAGCCAACGCCACTCCGGATCGGCCAAAATCAGCGTCGCTACATCAGCTCCTTGAAGGCGACCCCGCGAGGCACTTGAAGATAGGAGGTAGCTAAGGAACAGATAGCTGCGATACTATATCGCGTGAGTACGTTCTCGCGTGGAGATGCAACGCAGGCGACAGTGAGCCATGTGACTGACATGAATTGGCATTGTGCAGACTACCAAGTGATCACAATCGCTCAACTCCATTTCGTGAGAGTCGGCAAGTTTACGTGTGCCATCTGCCAGCCTCCAGGGCAGGCAGATACCGTAGACAACATCAGCACGTGTATAAAGATTACGCCTGAAAAGCCCGCACAATGTAGCAAATTGTGAGAGGGCATTATCATTTCCTGTCTTTGTCATGCAATCATGTCGATCGTGAACAGGCCCATGTTCAGCATAACGCCTCCAGTCATGTGCCTTGCATTAGAGACGATGCCAACCAAGCCCGTGGCTCAAGGGGACGGAAATTCCAATCTCCTGTGTAGCCTTGACACGATTTCAATGTAATTCTCGTCCGTTTCCATGGTCAGGATTCCATGCCTGATGAAGAAGTCCAGCAGCACCAGCGCACAGTTTGGCTTGAACTCGCCATTCCTCATGCTTTCTTTGACTTCTTCCACCGTCTTGAGCTCAAAGGACTCTACCTCATCGTCTGATGGCTTCGGCTCGACATCCTCGGGGAGCTCCAGGTCGTACACATACTGACACTCTGGCTGTACCAAGCGGGTCTCCCCACCAGCTCGCTGGTCGCGGATGTGAAAGTAGGTGACAGTGCCTACCGCCTTCGCCTTCTTCCTCACCAGCTCCTCCGGCAAACTGGCCTCTTCCGCAGACTCTCGCACCAGGCTCTCGAACGGAGTCTCCCCCGTTGCGATACCTCCCGCAACGGTATTATCCAACATTCCACCGTACGTCTGCTTGTTCGCCGCTCGGCGAGGCACCCAAATTCTTGTTTGCTGCTCCTTATCCTCATTCCCCTGCACATAAGCCGTCATGTGACAGCCATACGTCGTGATACCAAACAACGCAGATGCAGCCCTCTCCATGCTGAACAACACCTCTCCCTGGGGCCCATATACGGGGTACAATTCATTTCGCCATTTGGACAGGACTTTGAAGTATCCTGTGGCGTGCATCGCCCGAATCGTCGCTTGCACGACTTGAGTCCTCTCCGCTTCGGTCCTCCCCGTCACCAAGGTCAGACTCCTCTCCTCATCGTCGATGCGCCAATCCGGAAGGCCACGAAAGACTTCCGTCACGCTCGGGAGCAGGTAGCCCAGCTCGGTGTCGGGGTGGTCTTTGACGTACAGAGCATAGTATGTATTGACGTGGGCGAAGTACAGCTTGGGGTCGGTCTGGTAGTAGGGGAAATTGTCGCACTCATTGACCAGGTCGAGGTTGGACTTGGGACCTGCGTCGATGGGGGTGGGCTCGGCCAGGACCATGGCCGGTGCACACGCGCCTGTGCCGCCGGCGGAGAAACGGTCGACGTCGCCGTTGTGCTCAATGGCGTCGGGATCGGCGGAATCGCCAGTCTGCGCCGTTCCTGGCCGATGCGAGTCGTCGGCTTCTACGTCTGCGTCGTCGTCGGCCTGGTTCCACGAGGCGAGACGCGGAAGATCAGTGGGGATCCAGTCGCGCAGGCGGTGGAGGTTGAAGGCCATTTCCTTGATGGTTGATGGGGAGGTACTCTGTAGGAGGTACCTCGAGTCAGAGGGTCAGAGATGGTTCTGGTATCCTTGGCAAAAGCTTACATATGTTCCCGCCGCTGCCCGGCCCGCCACCTCATCGCTCGCAGCATACACCTGCCACCTGCATCCAGCAGCGTCCTCACCATCAACCCTCATCGGGACGGACGATGCGCACAATTCTCATGCCCATCGGCCCCCCGGGCGCGGGCAAGTCGACTCTCTGCAACGGCCTTCAACAGTTCATGCGAGCCGTCGCCCGGCCCTGCTCGGTCGGCAATCTGGATCCGGCGAATGAGAATATTCCCTACGACGCCTCGTTCGATGTGCGAGACCTCGTAAACGTAGACGACGTGATGGAGCGCGAGGAACTCGGCCCCAACGGTGGCGTGCTCTGGGCCATGGAGGAAATCGAAACCAATGTCGAGTGGCTGGAGCAGAGCCTCGCGCAGTGCGGTATGGATCATCATATCTAGAGAATTACATCATCTAGAGAGAGGTACGTTGCGCCATCTTCTCGCTGCTGACGGGAATATGTAGAGGAGACTATCATTCTCGATACGCCTGGACAGCCAGAGCTCTCGACACATCATCCATCTCTGCCAAATATTCTTCATCGATTGGAGCAGCAGGGCTATCGCGTGCGTGCAATTTATATGTGATATGTTATGTCCCCCGTCCGTGCTAATACCGCCGTAGATAGTCATCATCCAGTTGGTGGACTCTGTAGTCTTGACCCGACCATCTTTATACCTCAGCTCTCTGCTTCTTTGCTTGCGCGCGCCGCTGCATCTGCCTTATGCCGTGGTCAACGTGCTAACGAAGATGGACAACTTGAAAGCAGTTGGTGGTGCGGACTTGCCCTTCAATCTGGACTTCTACACAGAGACTCAAGACCTGCACCACCTGCTGCCCGCTCTCTCAAGAGAACAGACTGCAAGCGCTGGTGGGGCGTCTGGAAAGTGGGATGCTCTGAACGAAGCTCTCATCAGCTTGATTGAAGACTACGGAGTGATGGGCTTCGAGACGATGGCCGTCGAGGACCGACAAAGCATGGCCACACTGCTCCGCGCCATTGATCGCGCCAGCGGCTATGTTTTTGCCGGGGCGCGCGGGACTGACGAGTCCGGCCGGACTCTGGACAACGAAGCGAGTATCTGGGCGCAGGTAATGAGCGAAAACTACGGCCGGATGGATGTGCGGGATGTGCAGGAGCGGTGGATCGAGCGAAAAGACGAGTATGATGAGCTTGAAAAGAAGCAGTGGGAAGAAGAGGCACGACTAGCAGGCGCTCTGCCTGAGCAACCGGCGGCGAGTGTGAAGCGACCGACGAAAGGCGGCGACAGCATCAGCGCGGATGGCAATGACCCTGAAGACGATCTACTAGCCGAGCAGGAGAAGTGGCAGGAACAGCTAGCGGAAGCTCCAGCAGCTGTTCGCCGCAGCAAGGTGATCAGAAAATCGACATCGGAATAGTCACCAATGTCCAGGGCTTGCCGGTTGCATACTGCACGATGCCCATTGCAGACAATCGAGTCGCCATTTTCCCTGCCCATGGCTTCAGCCCAGCGGTCAATGACTCGCAAAACATGAGATCCCCATCTATGGCGCGAAGTTCGACCCGGGCTATTCCTATTGGCTTCAAAAAGGAGACGCACACCCTCTTGGATGGCGGATGCCGATGAGGTGTCATGCTGGAGCGCAGCAGAACTTCCCAACATGGCGAAGCCACACACACATACACACAGTGCCGTGACCACGATCAACAAGGTGATGATGCTGTCGCAGAAAGTCCTCGACAAACTATGATTGATTGGCTTATGTCTCGACTTGTCTACAGCTGAACACCAACCCGAATTTCGATCCTGGTGCTGATAAGCTACCGGGAGTTCCGACGACCAGTAGCCAGAAGCGCCGAGTTCTGATCCGCAATGCAGCCAAAGGCGCTATCACCGAAGATTCTGTTAGAATAGGACGTACGCTCATGAGGCATCGATGTGTTGTGGTTCTGAGCATGTGAACCAAAGCTTTCTTCCTCAGGACCAGAACGACTATGATGTGCGCAGGAACCATATCGCTGCCGTCTATGCACAATCACCCAAACTGTAACAGGTCAGCGTTACTACAGTCTTCCGTCTCAACAACAACTAATAGTGACTTACCCGCAGCGGCTGTGATCTGTTCCACCCTTCTCAATTTCATTGGCACCCGCCCATCGCGCAGTTGTGCCAGACATTGGTGCACATCCCATTACACCAAGTTGGCAAGTGACATTCCTCTTGCGTGGTCGGGTAATAGCATTGAGCGGGCGGGTCAACAGCATTGACCGATATGGCAACGGCAATCACTGCGTGGATGATTGTATTAACTAGATGAGTATTCGTAAGCATGGGGACGAGGAGTGCTTTGGAAACCGCCATACACTTCATGTTTGCGAGTTTCAGTCTTTCTCCTGTTGATAAGTTGGTCCCAGGTTGTGCACGCCGCGTGTTGAGGGAATTCCTTTTGTATATGCGAGCTCTCCTGTGCGCTAAGGCTTTGTAGACCCTTGCAAACTTGTAAAACATGTAAGCAGACTATCTCGCTTGGCCAGACGTCACGCAGACAAGCAAAGACACACATACCCTACACTTCCAAGCCCTTAGACGGGTTTCTGCGTGTAAAAGTGAACTACCGATGTTGAAGTAGCACTACAGACTCTACCGAAGACCTCCGGGTTCTTGGCCATTTATTCCCTGCACTATTCCTATGTAAATAAAGCAGCAAGAGCCCTTCTCTTCCTATATACAAAGACGTTATACTCTCCTTTATTGATATAGAATAAGTAGCTTCCACTCTTGTTGGAAATATAAGGTGCGGAAGTGTATAATAGGTAATAGGTAGCAGTAGTAGAGAGTAATAATTCTTTTTCTTGATTCTTAGTTCAAATCTATCTAGAGGGGACTCTAGAGGTCCTTATATACCCTCTTATAAGTTTCTAGAAGGTTTTTATATACGCGTAACCCTTTACTAGTGCTTACGCGTCCTTACGACTAATTAGGAATAGGACAAAAACTCTTGAAACCTAAGAGAAGAATTGATTATAAATAGGCGTTCTATATAATTTTATAGTATTCTAGGACCTTCTATAAATAGAACAGACTAGAATTAGGTAGAATATTCTTATATAAACCTATAGGTTAATATAGAATAGTCTAGATCCTTTGCCTGAAAGTCCTAGAATATACTAGAAGCTTCTACCTTATCTAGGGTCCTACTTAGTTAGCGTACTATATAATTAATTACATAACTTATTACATAACTTATTACATAACTTATTACATAACTTATTACATAACTTATTACATAACTTATTACACAACTTATTACACAACTTATTACACAACTTATTACACAACTTATTACACAACTTATTACACAACTTATTACACAACTTATTACACAACTTATTACACAACTTATTACACATCTTATTACATAACTTATTACATAACTTATTACATAACTTATTACATAACTTATTATGTAACTTATTATGTAACTTATTATGTAACTTATTATGTAACTTATTACATAACTTATTACATAACTTATTACGTAACTTCTAGTATAGTATTAGACAGGTTATATAATCTCTACCTAATATTATAACCCTCTTAAAGCTAGATAGAGCTTATAGTTTCAATACGCCCTCTTAAGCTTTGTTTAGCTTTTAATCTATCTAGCGTTTTATATACCTCTATTAATACCTATTATTATCTACGGCCGCGTATAGCTTACTATTATTATAGAGCTACATATTAAGGCTAGAAGCTTCTCTAGAGGTTCCGAACTTTCTGAAATTATTATTAATATATATAGATACTATATATCCTATAATTACTAGTCCGAGGTATTTTATAAGCGTCCCTATATAATATAGGATAGCTATAGGTAAATAGCTTATATACTAGTATATCAATACGTAATCTTAACGCTATATACTTTCTTAATAAGAATAACGCTATTTCCCTAGTCTTTCCTCTAGAGGATTAGATCTCTCTAGATAAATCTATAATTAGCTATCTTTAGACCTATTGATTATTCCTTCTATTTATAACCTCTCTTAGATGGAAAATAGTATACTATACCGTAAAAACCTTTTAGAGAAAGTATTGTTATAACTAAGGCCTAGTACCTACTTTAAACCTTTAGCTACCTACCTACTTTTAATCTTTAGAAAGGCGCCGAAGGGGTCTCTCTTTGTTTGTTTGTTTGTTTGTTTATTCTATTAACGTCCTGTCTGAGTCTATAACTATATAGGACGGGTGGGGCCCTCTAGAGGGCCCCTACCGGTCTTATTCAGGTTTCCCTATATCTCTTATATTAGTCCTTCTCTCTACTAAGGGGAGTATATCCCGTACCCTAGAGACTAGGGACTTAAACTACTTTTAACGTAAGGAAAGTAAAGCGAGAGTACTACCTAAAACCTAGCCGACTCCTCCTTCCTACCTTATTAGTCCTAAAAAGTAATAGATACATCCTAAACCTACCTTAAAACTCCTAGAGCGCCGTAGGCCTTGCCTATCCCTCTTCCTCTTCTCCTTCCTCCTCCTCCTCCTCCTCCTCCTCCTCTTCTCTATTCCTACTAAAGTACTACTCTCTTATAGCTATCCCCGTTTCTATAAAGAATTGTAGGAGCTCTTTTGTCTCGTCCTTAGTAATAGACGCTATTATTCTTTTAGGGTAAAAGGAGGCTAGTCTTACTGTTCTATATTCCGGGTAATTTAGAACAAAGTATTTAACCGTCTCTTTGTTCCCCCTTCCGTATCTATAGTTGGTCCCGCTAGACTTGCCTATTCTCGTAAGGTAGTCCTTTAGGTACGTATATCCTAGGAGGATTCCGTAGAAGGCGCTCGTTATTTGTCTCTTCCCTTCCGCTTTTACTTCCGTTAGCGGGATACCTAGGAATTAGAAGTAGTAGCTTTTCGGGTTTTAGTTCTTTTACTATCTCTTCTCTTTCTTTTTCCTAAGTTTATCGGTCTAGGTCTTATTAGTTAGCCGTTAGATCTCCTTTAGTTACTATTCCTTTTTACTTCTTATTCCGGCTAGGAAGTCAATCCTTTTGTATATATTACCAATTCTTGTCCTTTCCCTCTCTTTAATCTCGACGTACCCGTTCCGTTATATCCTTTATAGAGGGATCTCCTTAAGGATTTTCTTTACCGGGTATTCTTTACTAAGCTTAGCTATCCTCTATACGTATTATATAGATAGGTATTCTAGCCTTATATTAGGTAGGGGGAGGTTAGCTTCTATTTCTACTAGGAGGTTAGAAGCTATACGGAAGACTCCTAGGATCGTTCTTACTACCTTATTCTAGACGTTTTATAGAGCGCAGATATTCTTCTTTAGCGTCTACTAAACCGGGGGTCTGTAGTCTCCTACGGTATTAACGTAGGCTTTATAGAGGTATTATAGTACTCTTATTAATAGGCTCTTTTCCGTATTTGCTAGTCGTTCTATCCTAGCAAAGGAGGCTTATACTTAGGATACTCTTATATAGATATATTCCTTAAAGGAGAGTCGCGAGTCAAACCAGACGCCTAGCTAACGGACGGCTTTTGTTACCGGTACAATAGTCTCTCCCGTTAGGATCTCGATTAAGGAGTTATATCCCTTTGCCCGCGAGAAGTGAATAAGCTCGGTTTTAGCGAGGTTAAAGGCGATAGCGTTCTCCTATCCTAGTTCTGTAATCCTACGGACTTCTCTCTATAGGATCTTTGCGTTCTTCCTTAGGCTGTTTAAGGACGTCGTTAACCCTATATTGTCGATATAGGATAGAGGTAGTACATCCCGTAGCGGAGAGAAGATATCCTAGATATAGATAAGGAATAGTATTGGCAAGATAGGGCTTTCTTATAGGATCCTAATCTCTACGTCTTAGAATTCTTATATTTAGCTATTAAAACGTAGGCAAAGGCGGCCGCTAAGGAAGGATTGTACCTACTTTACTAGGGATTACGGAAGCCTTAGCTTAGTAAGTATCCTTAGGAGTCGGTTCTTTGCTACGTAGTCAAAAGCTCCTTTAACGTCTAGGAACACTGTTAATGTCTTCCTTTTCTTTAGCCGTTGTCTCTCGATTTCTATTGTTAGGATTATTACCGCGTTAACCGCTAACTTTGCCTTCCTTCCGCTAATTTAAGAGTTGTAGAGTAGCGGGTACTTCTCCGTAATTAGGTACAACCTCTTTACTAGGATCCTTTCGCTAATCTTCCCTAGGTAGTTTAGGAGTAAAATTACCCTATATACCTTAGGGAGAGAGTAGTCTAGTATTCCTAGCTTAGTAGGTACTACGCCGGTTGCTTCTCGCTAGGCTTCCGGGTAAGATCCTTCGCTAACTAGTCGGCTAAAAAGCCCGTAGAAGGTATCGGGGATTACTATATACGCCTTAGAAATAACGAGTTACGTAATTCCGTCTAGTCCTAGCGTCTTCCCTTTAACCTTACTAGTTACGCAGGCTTACTCTAGCTCTTCTTTCTAGAGGGTATTCTATTCCTAATCGTTTTATTAATAGGATAGCTAATCTACCGGTAGCTCTTCTTCTACTAGTAGTTTTAGAAAGAGGGTTTATTAAAGTTCTATATATTTTCCCTTAAAGGACGTCTTACCGTTAATTATTAGGATAGATACGGATATCCTATCCTTTGTATACAATATAGCCTTAAAAATTGTCTACAGGTCGTTCTTCTCTAGAAAGGTATTCTAATAATTCTTCTTTACCGCCTTTATCTCTTAAAAGTACTTATTCTTTACCGCTAGATACTCTTATTTCTCTAGTAGGGTTACTATTCTTCTATAGGAGAAGGTCTTTTAGTAAGTACGGTTAAGTTCCTTCTGTAGGCTTCTAAGTTCCGGCGTCTACTAAGGTTTAGATCCCGCGTCTACTTTCTTCCTTAGTATTACCTTTTCTATTACGTTTTAGAGTAGAGTTATTAGAGAGACGGCTAGGTTGTCTAGGTCTCCCTCTAGGTTAAGGTCCTCTAACTTCTCTATAAGTATTTCTAAAAACCTTTCCTAATTTGCCTCTTTATAGTTAAGGACTATCTTTTCTATTATTAGCTTAGACGTACTCCTTCCCTCTATCTTAAGAAAGATTGCCTAATAATCTAAGCTAATATTATTAGTATACTAGTTAACGTCTCCTTGAATTCCTTTTATAAACGCTAGGTCTAGGACGCTTTCTTAGATAAGGTACGGCTTATAGAAAGTCCCTATTACTATCTTATTCTATAGGAGGAAGTTCTTCTCCTCTAGCTAATCTACGAGTCTTATTACTTTACTTCCGGTATCTTTTCTATTAGGGTCCTAACTAGGATACTAGATATTAAAGTCTCCCGTAAGGATAGCTCTCGGTAGGAGCTTTAGGTTATAGAGTTCTCTCTCGATTGTCCTCTCTCTTTACGCGTCTTTTTCGTTATATAGATTAACTACCTAGATAGTCTCTCTACCGTTAGAAATAGTATACGATAGGAGATTACCGCTTCTTATTATTTAAGGGTTTACTTTATAGGAGAGCCGGCTACTAATATATAGTAGTATCCTAGGGCGGCTAGTCCTCTCCTTTAGTAGAATCTACTTATAGTTGGTATAAAGTACTAACCTCGCGTCCTAAAAGCCTCTTTAGTCTTGTCCTATAATCTACGGTTCTTAGATTAGGATAAGGTCGGCTTTTTTGCGTAGCCCTATTTCTAGGGCCAATTCTATTACTTATTAGCTTCTATTTAGGTTTGCTTATATTACCCTTAGTTAGTATCCTAATATATTAGGTTTATTAGCTTCTTCTCTCTTAGTTTATCCTTTACGCGCTTAATAAAGATACTATAGCCTCCTATAAATAGGGCAGACCTAATAGCCCTATCGGCTTCCTCTTTTAAAGCGAAGGCGACTAGAGGCGACCCTACCTCCCTTTCCTATCGCTTTTTAAGATACGAGAGCTAAATCGGTTTAATAACTAGTATAAGACCTCTATTAAAGGTTTTAATTTTAGCTTAGATTCTATTATAGCCGTTTTCTCCTTTAAAATCTTAGGTAGATACGCCGTAGATTACGACCTTATACTAGGTAGAGTCGTTAATAATTTGGAACTCTCCTAGTATTAGGTACGCCTTCTCTAAATCTCCTTTCAATCCTTCTTTAGCCTCTTTGCCGGCAAAGTATATAACAAGGTTACCCTTAGGCGATCTCGTCGTCAAAAGGACTCCTAGGGACTTTATAAAACTAAATGCCTTGTTTAAGCCGTCTCTTATAATAAGAGCGCTCGCGGTAGACGGCCTTTCCTACCTTATAACGAGGCGGGAGAGTTGTAGTTTTGCTATAGTAGCTTAAAGCTTGCTACGCGTTACCTACGTCTATTCGTTTCTTATCGATTGCGTAGAGTTAGCGTTTAGCTCCTTATTAGTATTCTTGTCCTTGTTTGCTTTAGCAACCTCTATAAAGAAACGTTGCTTTCTAACCGTTAGTTAAGAAGAGGAAGAGGAGGAGGTTGGTTGGGTAGGGGTCGTTTGTTTTGTTTAGTTTGTTGTTTGCCTTACTTAATTATTAAGTTTCTTTACCGCCGCCTTAAGGTTTGCTACCTGCTTTCCTAGTATTTTAGTAGCGGTTAAGACCCCTCTCTTCTTGGTATAGTCGCGGAAAACCTCTAGGATATTAAGGATCTTTGCTTATTCGTCCTAGATTCCGTTAAGGCTTTGTATAGCGCGTATAAGGGCTTGTTTTGCGATTTCAATATCCTTTGCAGCTTCCTATCTTTTAAAAGCGTTAAGATTGTCGCCAAAGTTTAACGGTTTCTTTACGAGGGTTCCCTCCGGGGAGGAAGAAAGCATAGCCCCTAGGGAATTAATATCCGTAAAGGGAGTAACCCTCTTCCGCTTAAGAACAATAGGAACAAGTCTCTCCTTACTTGCTTTAGTTGAGGTTAGAGTCGTTGGTTCTATATTGCTCTCGTCAATATCTATATCGAATTAGGAAGGCAACGGCTCGTAGTATAAGGGCGAGGGTTCCCCTTAGTCTCCTTAGGTTATTTCTTAATCTTGTCCTTCTCTTTCCTAGGTCTGTTCTTATCCTTTATAGGAGTAAAAAAGTACTTACTAGCTTTCGCTAAGGGAGCTAGGCGTATAAACCTATTTCCTATCCCGTTAGGGTCCTAGCCTACTAGGGACACTAGTATACTCTTCTTCCTACTAAGTAGGGAAGGTATGTTTTATTACTAGATATAGTAACGGCTCCCTATATAATTTGATAAGGAGAGGAAACTACTATTGTTCTTTAAGGCACACGGGTATACGGGGACGTTGTAAGGTCACCCTAGTATAGGTTTATACTAAGTTGTAGTTATATTGAGTACAAATTACTATCTTTCTATCTTGAAATCCAGTCTAGGTCTAGGTCCGGAGCTAACTCCGGGGAGGTAAGGTCGGATGTCAGAGTTGCCTGCAGGCAGGCAGGTTGGGTAGGTAGGTGTAGGTGTAGGTATAGGTGTAGGGTAGGGGCCGGGCCGGGCTAGACACGTCAAAATCTGCTGCATACATGCGATTGCGCGTGCGATACTAGGTAGTTCGGGGTAATCGTCGCGTCAAAAGAAAGCGTTTTGCGAGAGCTTTCTGCTGATGCAAAAATCGTGTCGATTGGTTACGTAGCGGGTGCGCTGTAGTCGTTCAAAGT
>JH792517.1:0-18750 GCA_000291705.1 Sphaerulina populicola P02.02b
AAAGGAGCAGACAAAGGAGGAGCGCGGACAAAGGAAGAGCGTAGCCGAGCTAAAAGCGCTAAAAGGAAGAGCGCGGACAAAGGAGGAGCGCGCGCTAAAAGGAAGAGCGTAGACAAAGAAGAAGTACTAATAGAGCGTCGAGAGGTATTTACTTATAGGACGCGCCGGCGAGGAGGCGAGGAATACGGCGCGTAGAATATAACGCGCTAATAGTAGAAAGCGATAAATCGCAAACCTTCGGTCGCTAGCTAGGGGTACGCTAGGTACGCAAAGTAATATATCGAAAACCTTCCGCCGGGGAGAGGTCGGGGGAGCTCTCTACTATAGACGAATAGTAGCGAGTACGAAGAGCTACGCAATACCCTCCCCCGACCGCGCGAGTAGTAAGCGAGCGCGGGCGCGCCGAAGTAGTACGAGCTCGTAGCGCCGCCGGCGGTCGTAGGTTCTTACTAACTTAGCCGGCGGCCTCTAAGAAAACCTATAGGCTAGGGACTAGGAAGAGAAGGGCTAGTAACTAGAACGCCGAATACTAGAAAACCTAGGAACCAAACCTACGCGGCCGAGCCGTCCTTACTTCTAGGCCGCGAACTACCTCCCGCGCCCTCGAATAGGTATAGCTTTAACGAGTCCTTATTGTAGGTATTCCTATAGGCGATACCGTCTAAGCCCTCGAGTTCGTAGTACGTAGTCCCCGGACGATAGGCGCGTACGCGAAAGGGGCCGCGCTAGCGGAATACTAACTTTACGGACCTTAAAGCTTCTAAGTCGTTACGGTATACTATAACTAGATCCCCGACCTAGAACTCCCTATAGTTAACGTTATTATAGGTATTAAAGTACGCTTTAGCCTGTTCTCGTATCCTCTCCTAGCGCAACCGGGTATCCTCCGCCTACGGCGTTATAGCCTCTAGGGCTACGGCCCTAGCGGCGAGGAGGGTTTCGCGATCTCGGATACTTCCCTAATCCTAGACCGAAGCCGTACGGAATTCTAGCTCGATCGGTAGGACGGCGTCCCGCCCAATTATTAAGGCGGCCGGCGTTTCGCCCGTCGAGGATACCTCCGTCGTACGCTCCGCCTATAGGACAGCGGGGACGTAGGGGAGCTAGGACGTAGTACCCCTATCGCTTAGCTTACTAAGGGCTACAATAATCGGCTTATAACTAACCTCGACTATCGTATTAGATTCCGGGTAGTATAGCGAGATACGGAGGCGCGCGACGCCGTACTTCTAAAGTAGAGCCTTAACCTCCTCTAGATTGTACTTAGCGTTGTCTAGGATAATCTCGTACGGAGCTCCCTATCGGTAGAAGATATCTTCCTAGATAAACTTCGTAACCTTCTTAGATATAATCTGCTTAGCGGTAAGCCCGGGGAAAGCGCGGGCCTCCGGCTACCTAGAAGTCGCTTCGCGAGCAACGACGAGGGAACCGCGGGTATCAATATAGACGCCGTCGATATACTACCTCTCGCCGATAGCCTCGGAGGCTACCTCCCGTAGCGGCGTACGAGTACGAACTCTATTATACTAGTTATACTCCGTATATTTCCTCTATATATAGGCGTAGCAATCGGAGTATATACTATCCTACTAGTAGCGGCGCGAAAGTTTGGCGTACGTCCCTTCTACGCTACGGTAGCTATATTCGTTATATACTATACGAAGGATCCGCCCCCGCGCGGCGGCTTTATCGATTACCCGCTACAAAGGTTAGTTATAGCGGGCCTATCGGAAGAGTACCTTGTCCTTAACCTTAAATCGCTAGGAATACTTTATAAACCTATAGTACTCGGACTTCGTTATATACGATACGGGTCGCAGCCGTAGGAGGACGTATACGACGCCTTTCGAGAAGTAGGAGTAGGTACCTAGGTAGCCGTCTAGCTTATCCGGGAAGATAGAGTCGATATTATCGGGGTCGATATTATCTCGGCTACCTAGATCGGCCCGGTCGATCTAGATCGCCGTAGTACGGGCCGCTCCCGCTAATACCCCGCCCGGGGATAGGGTATAGGCGGGACCTACTATAGGGTTAATATAGAATCCTTCGAAAAACTTATCGTCTACTATACGTTCGACGTCCTATATATCCGGCGACTCCGGCGTATCGTTATCGGAGGGCGGCCGGCGCGATAACGTATCCGCTATAGTATAAAGACTTCCTTTAATATATCGTACCTCGAAGGTAAACAGCCGGATCCAAGCTACCTACCTGCTTATAGCCGCGTTCGGTAGGTCGGAGGCCGTACGGTTAAGCTAATATACTAGGGTTTACGTATTAACCTCTAAGATAAAGTACTAACCAAACAGCTAGAGCCGAAACTTCTAGTAGGTTTTAAGTACCCCGAGGTACTCGAGCTTACTAGTATTATACCTTCTCTAATACTTATCCTATATCCCGCTCTCGAACCGACTAGGCCGCCGCCTCTTCTACGAGTCCTCCTATATCAAAACGTACCTATATCCTATACCGCTAGAGTCGGTCGCGATAATAATAGTACCCGCCCCCTCCGAATAGTCGATAGGGACTAGGGGCGGAGCCTAGACTAGGGCGGCGACAAGGATATCCTTAGCCCGCTAGTACTCTAGAGTCTACTCGAACTCGACGCCTTTACGAAGAAGCCTATATAGCGGCTTAGCCTTTAGCGCGAACTCGGGGACCTAGATACGGAAGTAGACTACGATCCCGACGAAAATACGGACGTCCTTCTAGTACGTAGGGTTAGGCTAGTCGACAATTTTCGCTACCTAAGCTATATTAGGGTAGCGGCCGTTAGTATCCGTAACGTAACCGACTACCCGGATCCGCTTCTATAGTACCTATAGTTTCTTAATAGCGATAGTTATTCCCGCCCGCTTAATATCGGCGAGTACCTAATCGAGAGAGACGATATACTCTACGATAAACCTCCGTAGGCTAGGCTCTAGCTCCGCCCTACTATAGTCCGTCTTAGGACCCTTTACGCCGATATCGTTAAGGAAGGGCAACGCGTAGTAAGAGATATAATCTATAAGGACGCGGGTAATTACGCGAACGAACTAACCGACCGAGTTCGTAGCGCCCTAGGGTAGGGTAGTCTAGCGGAAAAGGCCGAGGTACGTCTAAAACGATATAAGGTCTCTACTCTCCTCCGCGAGTAGTACCTAGTCGTATCCCGAAAAGACGTCTAATAAGGACGCGACGCGGTACCTAGCGAAGTATTCCGCAAATTCATCCGTATTAGGAGGTAGGCTAGTATCCCGGATAGTAACCCGATTAATCTCGGTAGCCGTATTAATTAGGCGATAGTACTCCTTAGCCGGTAGCTATCTAGGGGCGAGCGACTTCTTTGCTACTAGGAAGTACGGGTTCCGGTAATACCCTTTACTATACTCGAGTATACCTACCTCGTACCGTTCGCGAATAATACCCTCTATCGTAGGGAGTAGGGATAGGTTAAGCCGGAAGCCCGGGTAACTCTATAGCTTATACGGAACTGTCCGTATTACCTATAGTAGAGCGATACTAGGGATAACCCTACCGAGGTATTCGAAATTTGCCGCTAGCGCGGCCTCCCGGTTAAAGAGTATCTCCTCGAGTAGTTTACGCTCCTAAGGCGAGATATCCTCCCCCGTCTTAATAGACTATATTACTTCTAGTATTAGACGGCTCCCCTACGGTATATTAGAGAACTTCTTGATTAGGTACCGCTAGTCGTACGGGCTACTCCCGGGTAGTAGCGCGGCCTCCCTACGAAGGAAGGGTTCCTTCTATTTAGTAACTAGGCCGATATTCGGGGACGCGCTTTTAGAGACATCGATAGTTACGTCGACGGAGCGTATCTTTTAGGCCTTCCGCTTATATATCGTATAAGTCTAGACGAGATACCTAGCCCGCGTACGCCGGTCGTACTCCTAGTTGATATAGGAGTAGCAAAGTATCGACTTAAAGGCCTAGCCCTCTCCCGCCGAGCCGGTATCGACGATCCGCGTAGTAAATACGCCCGGGCCGCGACGCGGCGGCCCCCGCTAAGCGAAGATATAGGCGTTGCAACTAACGTTATAACGACGCCTAAAGCGCAAGTAATAAAAGAAATCCGGCTACGTAGTAGGCACCCTAGTAATTGCTATAGGTAAGTTTAACGCGGAGGCTATTATAGCTTCGGCTCCGTAACCAATTTTCCCTAGAAGGTATTAGCGTTAAGTTCGAAGCGGTAGTACCCGTCGTTTCTAGAGGTACCCGTAAAGGTTACCGTTTAGCTAGTTCGGTTAGAGATTGTCCCTTCCTACGAACTATCGTCGTAGTTCTTTCCGACGAGCCTCGTCCTCCTAGTCTAGGGGCGCCCTAGGATAAGCGGGAGGGCGTACTCGGCGTTAGTAACTAGAGCTATAACTATTACCCGGATACCGAAGATATCGACCTCGAGATCCCGATATACCCTAACGATTTTACTCCGCCTATTCGCCGTCGACATCTGAATCCTCTCGCTTACTAGCGTTATTAGTAGGTAGAACCTCTAGACGAGACTATACCGAATTACAACTAACTCGGTACCCTTATCGATTAAAGCGTCGCAAGTCCTATCCGGATAGCCTAAGAGGACGGCTAGTACCTAAATGCTCGGTACTATAACGAAGTCTTCTAGAACTATAGATAGGTCGATATTATCCGTCTCCGCGTAGAGTTGTTCCGGCCGACGGGGATAGCGGCGCGACGATAGGATACCCCGCGGCTACAACCGTATAGCGCTACTAGCGGCCTAGATAAGAACCTGATTCTATACGCGGGCCGGCCGACTAACGCCTTCCGGATCGCCGCCCTCCTCCTTCCGCTTTATAACCTACTATAGCGCGTCCTAAGTATCGGCGTCGTTAGCGAACCGAGCGAAGAGGGCCTTAGTAAAGGGGTCGCCTAACTATAGCGCCTCCCCTACTATAAGCCTCGGGAGCTATACGTTTACGATTGTAAGAGGGGGTATATAGCGATGTATAGAGTCCTCTTTCCTATCGCGTAGGAAAGTGTACAAACTAATTCTTGCCCTTCCGAATAAAGGGGTACGAGTAGACTAATATACGTATACGCTGCCCCTACGCTCTATATACGAGGCCGTCCGAGGTCCGAGGTAAATTCCTCTCGGAACCTCGATAGTCCGGCTATCCGTATAGATTACCTTATATAGGCCCGCAGCCTATACATACAGGCGGTTAGGGTTATATAGGCTTATATAGGTTTAGGGGGAACCTAGCTATTACAATTATCTCCTCTCCCTAATAGAGCTGCCCCTAGCGACGTACGTAATACGTATGCATTCCGTATATTAGTCGCTATAGTAGGAAATCCTAGTAGTTACGGGCATTCCGTATTCTACGTATAGTATAGAACGCGACGGTAATAACAAACATAGCTATACGTAGCAACAATAAAGGCTAGCAAACATTCTATCGCCTAGCAACGCTAGTGTAATATAGAAGTGTTTTTCTCTCGCTCTCTACTTGTCTCGTACGCTCTAGTTTTCTTAGTTCGCCCGTTTTCTTCGCTCTCGCTCCGCGTTCGCCTCGTAGTACCAACGTACGTATAACGTATATATATATATACGTACTAACTCCTTTCGGCACAATGCTACCTAAGCTCGCGGCGCGGTCGCCGGCCCGCCCGCCTCGTAGCGTCGTTGCGGGCGCTACTAACGGTAGGGGGGTCTGCCTCCGGTATATTACGTATATATAGAAGGGTAAGTATACTACGCTACTCGTACGCTTGTTATGCGCTCTACTACTAAGCTGTTTCACTAACGCCGGCTAGTAGACGGAGAGGGGCTTTTGCCTATTGCCTGCGACGCCGCCCTAACGCTAGGCCTAAAGAAGAAGTACGCTCGCTACGCTAAAGGCCGATACAAGTGTAAGCGGCTAACGGACCCAAATCTCGTCCGTTAAGCGTAGTACATACTTGTCTTACGCGCTCGCTACGCGAAGGCTACTGTCCCCGGCCCTCGTACGGACTAACTAAGGCGTCGCCTTACTCGTCTAGGTAAGTCTATCGCCTAGAGCAAACGAGTATTCGCGGCGAACAAGGGGAAGTCCGTAGGTATATATAATACACCTAGGAAAGGGGGCGTAGCCGCCGACGGCAGTACCGCGCCTACGGCTAGTAGCGTACTCGCCGCTATAGAGCTAACTAAGGTAGCGAAGGCTACCTGTACCCTATAGGGCATTTTTGAGCTGTAGTATAAAGTAAGTCTTATTTCCCCTACCCTTGCTTTTACCCGCGTGCTTACGCGTCTCGTAGATAGTACGTATAGCCGGCGCGTCCGGTATAGCCCTAGACGCGGCCGTAGCTACGGCCTTCCCTAAGAGGGGTAATTAGGAGCCGGATTAGTCCGGTAATAACTATAGTAGCGACGACGACGACGACGACAATAATGACTCCGCGCTCGCTAGTGTCTTCGGTACTAGTTCGGCTCCTAGCGTCGTGCCTACGCCTGCGCCTCTGCCTACGCCTGCGCCTCGGCCTACTCCTGTCGTCGCTCCGGCTACGCGTAGTAGTCGGAAGCGTAGGAGGCAGTCGCCTCCGACGTCGCCTTCGGAGTCGTCCTTGACGTCGTTAGAGGGGACTCTATAGACGTCTGCGTCTCTCTTGCGCTACGCGCGCGTGCCTCTGTCCCTACTTCTATTTGGTGCGTTTTTTCTTCGATTATATATTTATCAATCAAAAGTTGTTTCGCTACTATAGAATTACGACGGGGTTCTTACTATATAAGGTATTACGATAGAAGTCTTACTATATAAGGTATTACGGTAGATAACTTACTAAAGCACTATTCTGCTTACGTAGCTACTTACGTGCTTTTCTAGTACGCTTCGGCTGCGCCTCGAACTCGTCGAGCGCGGTATATTCGCCTATATACTCTTTAGGTTCCTACTAATCAAATTCCTCGGGCTAGCTACGCTAGCGAACTAAGTACTGCCTTACGCCTTTCCTTAGGCGTATCCCTAAGATCTTCTCTACCTCGTAGAGGCCCTCTTCGTCTGCGAGCGGCAAGCTGCCCTTATGCGCTTCTCCTACGCGACTCCGATAGGGCTTAAGGTATAAGATATAGAATACATTGTAGATTAGCGATCTAGCTAGGAGTACTAGGCGATACGCCTGCTTGCCGACAACGTCGATAACCTTGAACGGTCTAGCGAACTTATTAGCGAACTTCTTAGTAGGTACCTTTAGCCGAAGGTTCTTAGTAGACAACAATACTATATCTCCGATATTGAAGCTTATTAGAGTATACTTCTCGTCGAAGTACTTCTTCTACGCTTCGCTTGCGCGTCGCTAGCGTTCGGTTAGGGTCTCGTAGTTCCTCTTTAGCCGTTCTATAGTATTAGCTGCGGCCGGTACCTCCCTTTCTAAAAGCTCGCCCCGAGCGTCTCTCGTACGAGTCGCTAGCTCCGGGTTAAAACTATATAAGGCTTTGAACGGGGACATCTTCAAGATAGTATAGTTACTATTGTTATAGGCGAACTCGGCCTAAGTAAGTATACCTGCCTAGTCGTCCTACTGCTCTAAGTAGTAGATACGTAAGTAGGTCTCTACTACTTGATTTATCCGTTCCGTTTAGCCGTTAGTTTGAGCGTAGAAGGCTATACTTAGCCTGCGTTTAACCTACGCTTTATAGCAGAAATCGGCCTAGAACTGCGACGTAAACACCGATCCGCGATCGCTTACTATACCCGTAGGTAAGCCAAAACGACGGACAATCTTATAGACGAGGATATCAACGAGGTCTACGCTAGTGCACCTCTTAGTAGTAGGCACGAACGTGACTATCTTCGTATACCTGTCGACGATTATAAGGATCGTATTATATACGCTATCGCCTCGCTTACTAGGCGGAAGGTCCGTAATAAAGTCCTAGGTTAGTTCCTAGAACGGCCTCTTAGGCATCGGCAGCGCAGTTAGCTCGCCGTAGGGTCGATAGCGCCTCGCCTTTGCCTTCTAGTATAAGTCGTACTCTGCGACGTACTCGGATACCTCGGTAGACATACCTAGCTAGAAATACTTCCGACGGATCAAAGCGATCGTTTTGTCCTTACTAAAGTAGCTAGCTAACGGGTCGTCGTAGTGCATACGTATAATCTGCGCCCTAAGTGCGTAGTCCTTAGGTACGTACAGTACGTCTCCGACCTATAGGTTCCTATTACGAGCCGTATACTTATCGTATATACCTTAGTTGCTTATCGCCTGCTCGTATACTACGCGGGCTTCCGGTTCGGACTAAACTAGGGCGCGTATATAACCGAGGATCAGGTCTAATACGTTGGCGTACGGATAGTTATCCTACGCAATCACTCTTGTAATACGTATAGGTAACGTATAGCTCTACTATATATTGCTACGCTGCTTAGGGAATTGAACCTATCGCTGTTCGCGGTATATACGCTCGTAGGTTATACGGATACGAGCTACTTTCGGATGGTCTGCTTCTATCGTGCGACCGTCCTACAACTGCAGCTTCGTCTATAAGGTAGGTAGGAGGTTAGATACCTCTTACGACTCTTATACGTAGTTACTACGCCGCGACGGCGCGTCCGCTAGATTCTTCTTGCCGGCTTAGTAGGTAATTGTAAAATCGAACGCCGCAAGGAATATAGCCTATCTGGCCTATCTGCCTATAAGCTTCTTTACGCCTATAAACCTACGTAGGTTCGCGTAATCGATAAGTACCTTAACCGTATACTAAGCGCCTTCGCAGTATAGTCGCTATGTCTTGAACGACTCTACTACTACTAGCAGCTCCGAGTCGTACGTCTTATAGTTGTACTCGGCGGGTATTATCTTCCGAGAGTAGAAGGCGATAGGGTACTATTCTAAGCTAAAGAGTTGACTTAGTATACCTACAATTGCAAACGTAGAAGCATCGCTCTCGATACGTAGCCGTAACGCCGGGTCGTAGTGCCTTAATAGAGGTGCTTACTAGAACCGTAGTTTGATCTCCTAGAACGTATGCTCTTTAGCTACGCCCTAGTTAGTAGGCCTAGGCTTCTTCCCTTTAACGGCTCCCTTAGATAGTACTATTAATAGAGCTACTACCCTCGAGTATTCGAAGATAAACCTGCGATAGAAGTTCGCGAAGCCTAGGAAGGATTGTACCTCCGTCAAGGTAGTAGGTATTAGCTACGCCTTGATTGCGTCTACCCTACTAGGGTCTATAGCTACGCCGCTAGTAGTTACGACAAACCTAAGGTAGTCAACCTCCTTACGGAAGAACTTGTACTTCCTTAGTTACGCGTAGAGTGCGAAGCGCCTAAGCCTTTCAAGCACCGTACGTACGTCCTTTACGTACTAATCGCGCGTCTTACTATAGATAAGGATGTTATCTAGGTAGACGACGCAGATTATATCTACTAACCCGCCTAGGGTACGGTTGATATAAGCTTAGAAGGTTGCTAGGGCGTTAGTTAGGCTAAAGGGCATAACCTTGTACTAGAAGTAACCGTAGCGCGTACGGAACGCAGTCTTCTAGCGGTCGCTTGGCTTGATACGGATGCGATAGTACGCGTCCGTAAGGTCGAGATAGGTAAACTATTCGGCTCCTATAAGCCTGTCTAGCGTCTCGCCTATAAGGGGTAGAGGGTGTCGATTCTTGACGGTAATATCGTTTAGACTACGATAGTCGACATACAGCCGTAGAGTTCCGTCCTTCTTAGGTACGAACAGTACTAGTATACCTACTTCTAATAGGCTACCCTCGATCTAGTTATACTCTAGAGTACTTACGATATACTTGTAAAGGTAGTCTAGCTTAGTACCTAACTAATAGTACAATAGTCGGAAGGGCGGCACGGTACCGGGTCGCAGGTCAATCGCATGCTCGTAGCCGTCTACAGGCTTGCTACGCTATTCCTCCGTAGGAAGTAATACGTCTTAGAAGTTACGATACTCCGCTAGGATGTCTAGTAGCGTAACGCCTGCTTCTGTCTTGCGTACTATAATAGCGTAGACACACGACGCTTTAGACATATTCTTATAGAACTCCGAGGCGTCTTGATACTATACTTTGAAGAACTCTTCTCCGTAGCGCTACTTATTAGTCGCGCTACTAACTATTACCTATTAGTTACGCCTCTATAGGCGGCCTAGGATCAAGTTCGGCTCTAGTATATCGTAGGCGTAGAACAAGCCTCCCGACGTACGTTCCTTGCCCGTAGAGTCTGCGAGTATAATACGTAGGTAGTACGTACCGTAGTAGTAGCCTATCTGTCCTATAAAGGACGTAGCCGGGGGAAGGATAGCGTTTTGACGACGCGCTAGGCTATACTATAGTATAAAACTACGAGACACTACATTAATATCGGCGGCGTCGTCCAAGATTATAGTCGCTACTACGCGCTTATTATACGCGTCGACTGCTCCCTTGAGCGTACGGGTATAGTGTGCCTAGATAGGCAATAGGTCGTCGCCGTACTCGAGTTTAGTATCTAGAGGTCGCGACTCTTCTCCGATACCTTGCCTTTTTTTGGATCAGACTGCGAGTTAGCTACGGTTACCTTGCGGACCGCATTCGAAGACTTCTTACGGTCGGTATAGTTAGGGCAGATAGAGTCGGAAGCGATATAACCCTTCTTCTTGTACGAGTAACACTCAAGGTTCTTATACCTAGGTACGGTAGAGCTAGAGGATACTTTACTATTACCTCCGCTACGACTACTACGGCTCTTGCTACGGTCGCTACGGTCGTTACGGCGCTTAGGTACGTTACTCTCGGTACGCTTGCGTTTGCCCTACGCGCTGTTATCGCGACGGCCGTAATAATCGTCCTTCTAATAGACGGAAAGAGAAAGGTCGGCCTACTCTAGGCGACGAGCTAGGGCGACAAGATCGGTACGCTTAGTAGGGATCTTATAACCCTTAACGATATCCTTACGAAGCGACGGCTTCAACTTGGCGAGGAGGTAGCGAGTCAGTTGCGCCTCGGTATAGTTACCGAGTTAGGCTTCTAAATACCTAAGCTAACCGGCGAAGTAGCGTACCCCCTACTTAGGGCCCTACTTAGCCTTGTCGTAGTCGATTATTACCCCGATTAGGCGATTCGACTAGTTACCGACAACGTTGTATAACTACTCCTTAAAGTTACTCTAAGTGTAACCGTTAGGGGGCTTGCTATTGTCGTACTTATTATACTACGTCTCCTACGCTTCGCCTACGAGCTATATGATTCCGTATAGAACCTTGTCTATATCGGTACGATACTCTCGCGGGCTGTTAAGAAAGATAATCTCTAAGCTACGGATAAACTCGCGATACTCTTTATCGGTTTCTCCCTTAAAAGCCTTTAGTTTACAAACCTTAGGGCTATAGGTAGAAAACGAGTCGCGGGCGACTCGTAGGTCGCTCGTACGAACAACGTCGTCCTCCTCGGAGTCAGACTGCTGTTTAGGTACGACTAATACGGACGGTACCCGTATAGACGGTAGCCGTATCGATAGGGTACGGCTTAATCGTAGAAGCCGCTAGTGCTCCTCCTCGGCGGCACGGAGAGCTATCTCCTCGCGTAGCCTATTATTGGCCTACTCGAGTTCTATAAGTCTCGCCTACGCCTCGGGTACGAGTCTAAGCTAGGTAGAGGGAGTCTCTCGTAGAGGGACTTCCTCTCCTAGTTAGTAAGGTTGCGCCGGAGGTTGTATTACCGCCTATAGTTAGGTACGGCCTTAGGTTTCCGTAGAGACTAACGCTTCTCCCTAAGGAGGTTCGTTATCCTCTACTTCGCCCGTAATACGGCCTACCTACGTAGCGGGTACGTTGCGAGTTGGTCGTAGAGCTATTGGATTAGACCTCTATAGATTACTACCCTTTAGAAAGGTAGAAGAATTAGAAATATAAGAGGGGGTATATAGCGATGTATAGAGTCCTCTTTCCTATCGCGTAGGAAAGTGTACAAACTAATTCTTACCCTTCCGAATAAAGGGGTACGAGTAGACTAATATACGCATGCGCTACCCCTACGCTCTATATACGAGGCCGTCCGAGGTCCGAGGTAAATTCCTCTCGGAACCTCGATAGTCCGGCTATCCGTATAGATTACCTTATATAGGCCCGTAGCCTATATATACAGGCGGTTAGGGTTATATAGGCTTATACAGGTTTAGGGGGAACCTAGCTATTACAACGATAAGGTTAAAACAAAACTTATCGGCAGACGTTAGCGTCGGGATCCTACCCTTATCCGGCTAGTAGTCTTAGAGTAGCTTATCTAGACGACGGGTAGCCGGCTTCTTCCTCTTAGCTATCGTAGGCGGGTTTACCGGGGCCGGGTCGGTAGGGTTATCTCGATTTAGTACTAATAGGCTCCGTTCTATCGCCTACGCCAATTGGCTCCGTCCTAGCGTTGCGTCGTTATTATCCTTACGGTCTACTATTTCTACCTCCGGCCTATAATCGGAGTTACTATCGGAATCGGGGATCCTACCTAAGTCCCCGCCGACTGCGGGGAGGAACGTCTTCTATATAGCCCTCTCGAGCTACTTCGTCGTAGCGGCGCCCTACTGTCTCTTAGCCTTATCTTTAGCTACCTTAGCTAATTAGTCTCTCCCGGGCAAGCCCGGTACTATCTTCCTTGCCTCCTTCCGCTACGACTCCTCTCGGGAGACCTCCTTACCCGGCCTCGTTGTAGCCTATACCGCTACGTATTTCTTATCTACGTTAACTACCTCCTCGACCCGAGCGGTCAAGTTACGCCGGGGGCCGTACCGCTCCTACGTAGTACTACCTATAAAGGGGTAGACTTGGATAGGCTACTAGGCGGGCGCGTTAACGGGGGACGCTAGGACAACTTAGGTCTAGACCTAAGCGGGCTACTCGGTAGGCAAGTTGAGGCTAAGGTACTCGCGTAGGCAAAACCTTTTTATCGTATTCTAGATCGCCCCGGTTAGGTAGGTCGGAAATTCGATAGGTTTCCCGAGGTTTATCTCCTACTCTAGGAGAGGCAAGATCTAAGCTAGCCGGGGATAATACGAATCCTATTTATATCGTAGGCCCTTTAGGTAGGCGACCGCGCCTTACCTACCAAAGAAGCAGTATCCCCTATCGTTTCGATAGAGGAACCCTCGGTCGACTAGGTCGCCTAAGAGAGGGTACTCCCGGGAGAAGTAAGAGGGGTTACCGTATTAGTAATAACATTCCTTAAGCGGGCCGGTAATCTAGGTAGCGTCGGTACGGAATTCCGAATATAGTCCGTTCGGGTTAGCCGGCGGCAGCGCGGGTAGGTAGCCGGACGGGGGCGGCGATAAGTAGTAGCCTACGTAGACGGTAGGTCCTAAGCTAGTAGGCGGAGGCGCGTAGTAGGTAGTATAAGCCGCAACGCCGCGCCTATCGTACTGCCTATACCCCGGGTTCGGCTAGGGTATAGTCGGATTAGTACCTAAGGTACCCGTATAGTAGGTCTAAACTACGCCCGGCGGATTTACCGGCCGCGCCGTACCTTGCCCCTAGAGTGTCTAAAGGGTCTAACTCTAATTTAGCTTTAACGATACTAGGTTATCGGTAATCTCGTCTATCTTCTTATCGAGCCTCTCGCTCTTCGACGTCGGAGCCTTTATTAAAGGAATGCCCTTAAACAACGTCGAACTAGTCTCGGCTAGCTCCCCCTATAACTAGCCTAGCCGAGCTATAGCGTCCGGATCCCTAGCGTAACGCGCCCCGTCTATCCCCTTAAGTAACCTCTTTCCCCTAGCGAATACTTCTTTGAACCTCTCGTACGTTTTTAGTAGTCTCGGGTATAAGCCGAACTCCCCGCGTAGTACGTCCTCGACGCTATCCGGTAGGCCCTTTAGGAAAAGCTTAGTACGATCGAAATTAGACAACTCGGCGATAGAGTAGCGTCGGATACAGGTCGTAAACTACTTTAAGAAATATAGGTTATCGCTCGAACTATCCCGGGAGGTATAGTATAGCTAGTCTAGATAATCTCTAGAGGTAACCTTACTATAATAATCCTTCTCTACGTAATTAATCGTAACTATCTCTTTCTACTCCTCCTAGTCGTCCTCGGATAGATCGAGCCCTTTAATCTCGGAGCGGGTTACTATATCGTACTTGATTAGGAAATCGTTAACTATCTCCCTAATATCTTTAGTTATACAATACTTAGCTCTTATTATCTCGTAGCGGCGAAAGGCGTCTATAACGTTGTACCTATCGAAGATCGGGTTACCGTCGGAGCCTAGTATCGGCGGCTCCTTTAGCGATATCTCGCTTCTCTCGGCTACCTTCTCTAGTATACTAGCAACGCCGGAGGATATAGAGGATATTAAGTTCGAATTGACTACTAGTAGCCCGACGGCCTTCTAGAAGTCCTCGGCGGTTATTATTAGTAGCGCTACCGGGTAGGCGCTACTTAGCGGAGTAGGTAGAGGCGGAACCGAAGTACTCGTAGTACTCGATCCGATATTAACCGGACGGTTTCGAATCTCTAGATTAAGTCGGTTAGGCTCGTCCGAGTCGATAGACTTAGTACGGCGGGGGCTACCGGCGTTCTCGGCTCTAGTAGATATTGTTCGTCCGGTTCGTACGGCGTTACGTAAGTCGATAGGTATCGTATTGTACGGCGTTGCGTTCGGCTCTATCGCGTTATACGGTATTACGTTCGGCTCTTCGGAATCGTACTCGTAGGTATAGTATCTTCCTCCTATTTTCCTCTCGGGGAACTGCCCCTTTCTTCTATCCTAGCTATCCCCGGCTAGTACTATAATACCTATCCCTTCTAATTAGTTCTATCTATTATAGAGTTTATACCTATCCGCCCTATAATCGCGCCGCCGCCTAGGCCTACGCCCCGGCGCCGCTTTTGCCTAAATAGGAACTACGCCTACGGGAACTACGCCCTTGTCGTGCCTTGCCTTATCGTATCTTGCCTTGTCGTACCTTGCCTTGTCGTGCCTTATCTTGCCTTGTCGTACCCTGCCTTACCTAGATAGGAACTACGCCTATAGGAACTATACCCTACCTTATTATAATCTAATTAAATCGAACCCTACTCTTATATTCCAACCTCTTCCGCCCTACCTCGCGACCGTACCCGCTACCCCTTTAGGGTCAAACGTCCTCCCCGTACCTACGCTAATACCTCTCCCTACTGTTCCGCCTTTCTAAGCCTCTTCGTATTATCGCTCCTCTTAATCCTCCCCTTCTGTATCTTGTTATATAAGTTGAGCCCTACCTTCGGCTCTATTTGTTACCGTAAGCCCGCTCCTACTACTGCCTAGCGCCTGCCCTAAATAGTAGGTATAGCTTACGATAGGTCGCGGCGTAGCTCCGCGATAGTAGGTATATCGAAAAAGGAGGGATAAAGGTCGGCGGCTTCGGACGCGGTACCTGCGAGACAATATAAGTAGGAAGGGAAGAGGGAAAGACTCGCTAAAGGAACGTATATATGTATATATATATATGCTACGTAACTGTATAGTCTAGTGTGCTCGTATCGTAGGTGTCTCTCTATTAACTATTCGTTAAAGAGTATAAACTACTTACTACTCTACGCCCTACGGGGAGGTACGGCCCGCGTAACCCGAGCCTAGTATAAGTAGTAGTACTAGTCCGAGCCTCGCCTAGCCGCCTAATACTATCTATACTAATAGAACGAAGGAAGAGTATTTCCGTAAGGTTCGTCTCGTTCTCTAGAAGCTTTAGAAAGGAGGCCTATTTCTTAATTCTAAGAAATATAAGTTTGCTAAGAAAAGAATTAAGTACTTAGGATTTATTATATACGCCGATAGGAAAGGAGTAGAGGCCGACCCTAAGAAAGTCGAAGCTATTCGTAATTAGAAAACCCCCGGTACCTAGAAGGAAGTCCGCCGATTCCTAGACTTCGTAAACTACTACCGATTATTTATTCCGAACTACTCTAAGATCGTAGCTCCCCTAATAAAGCTTACTAGTAAGAATATCCCGTTCTCCTAGGGAAAAGACTAGGAGGACGCGTTTTCTATATTAAAAGAGAAGTATTGTAGTACTCTAGTACTTTCTCTATAGGATTCTAGTCTTTCTACGTTCCTCGAGACCGATTATAGTAGATTTGCCTTAGGTAGTATACTCCTATAAGAAAAGAACGGAGTCCTCCGTCTAGCTAGGTTCTACGCTAAGAAACTAACCTAGGCCGAAATCAACTACGATATTTATAATAAGGAAATACTAGCTATTATAGCTTGCCTCGAGTTTTAGAGTTCCGAGCTAAAAGCGTATAGATCCTTTACTATTTAGACGGATTATAAGAACCTAGAATAGTTTGTAACTAAGAGACAACTATCTAAGAGACAGATTCGTTAGGCGGAAACCCTTACTAAGTTCTAGTACTCTATAGTATATCGCCCGGGCTCCAAAGCTACTATTCTAGATACGCTATCGAGAAGAGAACAAGATACGTTAGGAGCCGACGACAAATTATTGCGTTTCCGAAGGTTCTTGTCCCCCGAATATCTAAAGTATTAGCCTACTCAAATTATAATATCGTATATAGCTACCGATAAGATTTATAAGGAACCTACCTTAGTTATAGATAAAGATAATCCCGAGGGACCTTTCTAGGATTCCGAGCTAAACTAGCTATAGGAGAAAACTATTACTAAGGATAGCCTATATTAGCTCGTATTAAAGACCGTCTAAAGCGGAGCCCGTACGTTTCCGGCGGAAGTCCGTATAAAGATTCAAATAGGAGATTGTACGCTCGATAGCGCAAACCGACTAAAATATTACGGGAAACTTTAGGTCCCTAGAGCGCCTACCGTACTAGAAGCCGACTATAAGTTATTAGATACCGATTCTATTAACAATAATATCCTCCGAACAAGACTAATTTAGTCTATCTACGATTTACCGCTTTACGGGTATCTAGGTAGGGACGCTACTATATATATCGTTCGGCGCAATTTCTATTAGCTACTACAGTTACGAGCGATTCGTCGCTTTATAAGAAACTACTATCCTTATAGTCGAAATAAAGTATAGAGAGAGTATAAGTATAGTCTGCTCTAACCTTTACCCGTCCCCGATAGGTTTTTCTAGGAAATCTCGATAGACTTTATAACTAACTTGCTAGAATTATAGGGAAATACCTATCTCTAGGTAATTAAGGATAGGCTAAGCAAGACTATCGTTTTAGAAGCGATGTCCTCCCTAAAAGCCGAGGACTACGCGGAAAGGTTTATAGACTACTAGATACGATATTATAGGTTACCCCGTACAATTACGAGTAATCGCGGAACAAATTAGACGAGTACCTACTAGAAAACCTTCTATAGACTAACCGGCGTCTACTAACGCTTAAGTTCCGCGTACTATCTACAAACAGACGGAGGCCCTAAGCGACTTAACTAGGAAGTCTAAGCCTATCTCCGTAATTTTATTAATTAAGAACAATTAGATTAGAAGAAATAGTTGCCTATAGCGCAATTAGCTCTAAACGGACGTTTTTACTCGGGACTCGGTATAAGTCCTTTCTTTACGGTCTACGGATACGATATCCCGCTCCCCGTCGTATTAATAACGGAGCCTACTAAGATACGGAAGGGGGAATAAGGAGACGGTTAAATACCTAATTCTAAACTGCCCGGAATATAGGATAGCGAGACTAGCCTCCTTTTACCCCGAGAGAACGATAGCGTCTATCGTCGAGGACGAGACAAAAGAACTTATACGATTCCTTACGGTAACGGGGATAGCTACGAGAGAGTAGTACCTTAGTAGGAATAGAGAAGAGGAGGAGGAAGAGGAGGAAGAAGGGTAGGCAAGGCCTATAGCGCCCTAGGAGTTTTAAGGAGGATTTTGATATATTTTGATTAATTAAGGGACTAACGGAACAGGTAGGGGGAGTTGGTTAGGCTTAGTTTAGTTAGTACTCTCGCTTTGCTTTCCTTGCGTCAAAAGTGGTTTTAAGCCCCTAGTTTCTAGGGTACGGGATACACTCCCCTTAGTAGAGAGAAAGAAGAAGATAAGAGAAACGGGGAAACCCGAATAAGACCGGTAGGGTCCTCTAGAGGGCCCTACCCGTCCTATATAGTTATAGACTCAGATAGGACGTTAATAGAATAAACAAACAAACAAACAAACAAAACGGAGCCTACCGAAGACATACGCTTAGTAGCTTCTAAGAGAGCCGTAGTATTTGTCGACAAAATCAAAAAGATTACTAATATATATTAAGCGAATATAGCGGAATCCGCCTAGAGATAGGAGGAGAGCGCAAACAAGAAAAGGACTCCCGCTCCCGTATATAAGGAAGGCGACAAAGTTTGGTTAGATCTCCGAAACTATACTACGGCCCGCCTAAAGAAAAGCCTAGACGCTAAGTACGCGAAATATATAGTAGAAAAAGTCCTCTCCCCGGTATCCGTTCGTTTGTCGGGTATCCCTAGTAATATTTACCCGGTGTTTTATACCGACCTTCTTAGACTAGCCGCCTAAGACCCTCTCCTAGGACAGATATACGATAATAAATAACCGGATCCCGTTCTAATCGAGTCGTATAAAGAATAGTAAGTAGAAGAGACCCTTTACGCGAGGGACAAAGCTAAGAGAAAAGGCAAGGGACGCGAGGTTCTTATTAAGTAGTTAGGCTATTATAAACCTACTTAGGAACCTCTAGAAAACATATCGGATATAGCGGCTTTAGATAAGTTCGAGCTAAAGTATAGAGATACTTATATAGAGGATAGACTACGAGCTATATAGGAAAGGAAGCGTAGCCCGAGTAAAAAGGGTAGGGGTACGGAGGAGACGTAGGGCGCGAGAGAAAGC
>JH792517.1:19281-33198 GCA_000291705.1 Sphaerulina populicola P02.02b
GGTAATATTATTTTATTTTATACTAATATATAGTAGAGAAGAGAAGAAAACAAAAAAAAAGGTACCTACGCGAGAAACACCGGAAAATAGAAGAAAACAACGCGAATACTAGAAACAAACAAACCCCCCGAAAAGAACGCGAACCCTAACCGAAAAATACCGGACGCCGAAAATACGAACTAAAGCAAACAAACCCCTAAAAGAAAACGAGCCCCGACCGAGAAACACCGGATACCGACCGAGGGACTACGACGAACGGCCCGACGAGAAAGGAGCGGACTCCGATTAGGTCGACCTACGCGCCCCGAGCACTAAGGCGGGGGGCAGCTATCCGCTTACTAACTACGCTTATAGCTAGATCTTATAACGGACGGATAGCGCTAAGTCCGTCGCGATCCCCGTAGAAAGTAGAGACGCGGGCCTTACCTCCGTAAGTGCCTTAGTAGCCTTAAGTATAGTCTTAAGGCCCTTAGCCGCGTCTACCCTAAGGAGAGACGTTAGCCGAGTAAAAAGAGGCAGAAGCCGAAGGAACTTACGCTTCTACGTCGGAGGCCCGGGTCTATATCGTATAAGCGATATAGTAGAAACGGGGGCTACGAGGATATTAGTAAGCTATAGGCCCCGAGGCTTCTCGAATAGACTTATATCTCTATATATATTTGATACTTCTTTGCGTAGGCCGCGCAAGCACCCTTACTAGGCGTCTTGGTACCCTAAGATAAAGTTAGCGACGTCCGTATAAAAAGTACTAGAACCCGAGACTTACCGCGCGGTCTACGTAGTCGCGGCCTATACCCGCGTAGAACTAGTAGTAAAGAGTACGAGGTACTACTATCCGGTTAGAAAAGGGCGGAACCCGTTAGAAGCGGGAGGGAACTTACTAGTAGTAGTAGTAGTAATAGGTAGTAGTAGTAGTGTTACTACTACTACTACTACTACTAATAGTAGTAGTAGCGGTAGTAGAGGCGGAGGGGAGGGGCGGAGTATAGTATAGTAGTAGAAAGAAAGAGAGAGGAAGTTTTCTAAAGAAAGATACTACTTTATAGGAAAAACGAACAATAGCGACTATTTCCGGCGATTAACAATAGGAAGTAGAGGTAGCCCGTACGATAGCTATTGAACAATAGACGCGCTCTATTAACAAAGAGAAGGAGTTCGTAAGTAAACAATAGTAGAGGGTACCTATAGCTTTTACGAGCGACGCGCTACTAATCGCGAAGCTTCTATTAGCCGGGGAGGGCCCGCTTATAGAGCTACCCCGGAAACAGTTAGCTAGGCAACTAAGTAAATAAATAGGCGAGTAAGTAAATAGAGGGTTAGAAACTACTAGAAGAACCGTCTTCTTTCTAACGTTCTCCGTACGAAAACTCGCGGGGGAGAGGGAGGGGGGGGGTATTGTAAAGGGCGAGCCCTTTTAGAGATATACCCTAGTCGATATAGTATTACGTACATTACGTAAGAGCCCCTAACTAGGGCTAGGCTACTACGGCCTCCGCCTCTTTTCTCTCGTCGCCCGCGACCTTTAGATAGCTTTCCTTCCCTATCGTACTTACTATATCAATACTATAAACTCCTATATATACGTTGTTCTTCCCGTAATACTTTAATCCTCTAACTCTAGTTTCCTAAAAGTATCGTATCCGTACTCTTTCTCGTATAGGGAGGGTATTATAAATTGTATCCTAATAGTATTCGACGGAGAGGAGTAGTTTAGAGGCGCTACGTACGTAATAGGAACTCCGTAGGCGTATTAGGTAATTATAAAAGGTATCCGTTTTACTATCCTAATAGGCGGGTTTCTAGTCTCTAGGGCCTAAAGGTTCTCGGGTAGACTACGAGGCTATAAGGGCTACTAATAGCTACTATAGAGTAGCGTTATCTACTCTAGAAGGAGTAGGTTCCGCCGCGGGCGGAGTAGGTCCTACCTAAGGTAGGGGGTAGGCGTTCTCCTAGCTCCTTATAGCGACTTCTAATCCTCCTAAGTATAGATTCAACCGGTTTATTATCTCCGTTAGTACTTCTAGTAGATCCGATAGATTTCCTATAGGCTATAGTTAAGCCTAGTACTATACCGGGGGAGCGTCTAGGAGGTCTTAGTCTATTGTTTTAATCGTACTTATTGTTATAGGAAGAACAACGTATATATAGGAGTTTATAGTATTAATATAGCAAGTACGATAGGGAAGGAAAGCTATCTAAAGGTCGCGGACGACGAGAGAAAAGAGGTAGAGGCTATAGCCTATAGCCTAGCCCTAGTTAGGGGTTCTTATATAATATACGTAATACCCTAGCGACTAGGGTATATCTCTAAAAGGGCTCGCCCTTTACAAATTCTTACCCTTCTAAATAAAGGTATACGAATAGACTAATATACTTATACGCTTACTCTATACCCTACCTACGAGGCTATCTAAAGTCCGAGGTAAATTCCTCTCGGAACCTTAATAGTCCGGCTATCTAGGTAGATTAGCTTATATAGGCCTACGGCTATATATATAGGCTAGGGGGTTATATAGGTTAGGGGGTTATATAGGTTATATAGGTTTAGGGGAACCTAGCTATTATAGTATACTTATACAAGTACGACGACGAGTACGACAATAACGTTGTTATACGTAACGCGTATATAGAATTTGTAGAATTCTGCTATATATATATATATATAAGTATAGTATATAATATACGTAGAGGGTATAAACTATATATAGAGGGTATAAACTAAATTATAGCGGGAGGGGGAAGATTGGCCTTTATGTCGGCAAAATTGGCCGACGTTCCGTACTACTAATAGGCTAGCCTATAGGATATATTAAATATATATACGAGTATAGGAACGTAGGATATTTGTACGAAGTTCTTAGGACAAAAGTTTTAGAAACCAAGATTAGGCCTCTTGCTAGATTTAGAGCTCCGTGGAATTCTACGCGATCTTGGCATCCCGTCTATCCCGCATTCTCAACTCCTACTAGGTACATGTACCTAAGGTACTCTTCGCCTTCAGCAATACAATGTCTTGTTTGCCCCTTAAGACTATACTTAGAAATCGCCTTAATACACCGACTCGGGCGCCAGAGAACAACACTGCTATATCGACTACACAGGCTAGTCCTAGCTTTCAGTTCATGTCCGATTTGCATCTAGAGAAAACAGGCTACAAAAGCTTCCAAATTCCACGCCTCAGCCCCAACCTCATCCTCGCCGGCGATATTGGCAACCTCAAGGACTCTGACGATTATCTTGCTTTCCTGCAGCGGCTATGCGAACAGTTCGAACGTGTCTTGCTGATTCCTGGCAATCACGAGTACTTCCACATGGATCGATCAAAGGCTGAGGATACTGCCCATCGCTTTGCTGTCCAACTAGGCGAGCGCTTCACGTGGATGGACCGGCGAATGGTCGAAATAGACGGCATCACCATCTTAGGATGCACCTTGCATACTCACATTGAGCGTGCTGCGCGCAAACAAGTGCGTAAAGAGATTCCAGACTTTTCCTACATTGGAGGATGGGGTATCGACGAGCACAACACTGCCCACGAAAAAGATCGCAAATGGCTCAAGCAACAGCTTGCTACAATCAAGACATCTCAACCCGGAAGTCGGGTCATTGTCGTCACGCACTTCCCGCCTACATGGAGCATGACATCCGACGGCGACTTCGCAGAAAAGGCTACCAGGTGTTGCTACGGCAGCAAAACTCTTCAGAAATTCAAAAAGTGGCCGGGATCGAATCAAGTGACAGACTGGATTTTTGGCCATACCCATTGGAACACAACGTTCGCCTCGGGGTCCACTTCAGTACGAAGCAATCAACGCTTTCACGGAAAGTCGGGCGATTTCGATCTTCAGGCAATTATTTAGACGATCCTCTGTCTCTTGATCCATGCCGCCGTCACAATCGAGAATAGTCCTAGATTTTTTCCCCTCGCAATTCGACTAGTACACTATGCCGCTGCTGCTCATTTGGGGCCTCACGCAATAACTTCATCTATTGCTCGAGCGCTTGGCGCCGTTTGCGGGCTTCTTCGTTGTCCTTCATCATTGTAATGCACTTGTCGAACAAGGCCTTGTTTGTTTTACTAAGTTTGCCGATAGCCTCTCTCGCCGATTCTGGTGGGAGGTTCCGCGCCGTTTCCAGAACTTGACGAGCTGCTTCTTCGAGTCGTAACACTCCAATTTGAGGTGGACCGAACATAGGAATTGGCTGCTGCACGTTGGGCAGACCGTAACGTCCGGCGGCCACTATCCGCTTGCCCACATCCTGGCTCTCGATGAATTCTTCAGCTGTCATGTTTTTCGCATTCTCGGAGCGTCAACATTGAACCCACGATCGAACTGGCTTCTGAGTTGTAGGAAATGAAGTATAGCCAAGCCAACGAGCTTTTCGTCCAGATCCCTAGATCCAAGAACATGCTTTTGCTCTCGTAGGAGCCAAATAGTATCGACAAGATCTTTTTCCTGGCCCTTCAGATCTGTAGATATTTTGCTCGACTTGGAGAAAAGCATCGAGAAGCTGTTCTCGCGAAACAGCGATCATACGGCTCACGCTCTCTAAAAGTCCATAGCCACATAGCGGTCGATCCTGCAAGGCCCCATTTCAGTCCTGCTCTCTCCAAGAACTTCGCCAAATGCTTGATCGTAGTCAGAAGACTATCTGATAATCGTTTGCTCGTTGTCTGCATTATCGATTAGTGTAAGCGAGGTAGAGGAGGTAAACAAGAGATAATGCAGTGGAACAGTACCTGCAGGTAGGATGCGATTGTCTTGCAGAGGTTGTACGGCACAGTAGACTTCTCGGCAACGAATAATTGGATCATATGCACTCCGTAGAAACGCCATCGTCTCGGCTATCTGCGCCGACTATGTTATTGGCTATAACGCTATGTCCTGTTGTAAGGCGCTCGCCGCTCTATCGTATAATACGACATTTTATTTGAGCAGACAGTCTTGTCGGGAATATTGAACGTTCGTCCCTCAAGTCTATACTATCGTGCTGTCTAGACGTCTACTCTGCTTTACATCGTCCCTCGCGCTATCTCCTTGACTATCCTACACGGTCAATCAAAGTAGGAACACTTCAAGGTATTCATTTACTCAATACCTCTGATCCGATGCTAATCGCTTGTAGTCGAAATGCCAGACTATGCACTCGGCATCGTCGTCTACGGACCCGGGACTGACCGCAACCACCGATCACACTGGGCTTTCACAATTCACAAGCTCGGTAGAGACAGAGGAGATTTCATGCACGTCACTCTGCTCGACTTTCGGAGGTTGATCTATGGATTCGAAAGCCGGAGGGATTTTGACATTCGAAGTCGAAGCTCGGAAGGCTGGTTCGAAGTCTGCCACTTTACACAAGAGCATATGAGGCAAGCATACGAGATCATTGAGAGAGAGCCAGCACCAAGAGACGGGGTAGAGAGATGCCAGGACTGGATATTGAGAACCGTCATTTCGCTAGAGGCAGAGGAGATTGTTCCTCCTGGGACATCAAGTTTCATGTCGAGATTGGTCGGGCAGCCTGCAGCTGTGGTAGCACAAGAGGTCGGCGAGAGATGGACGATACCCTAGAAGTAATGCTTCGCGATGGACACAGACCCTATATGATCATATAAAAGTATATCGTATCATGGCTCGGTCCAATCTTTGTAAACGCTCAAAGGGGGCTCGGTCGATCTCGTCAAATATTTCGTCAAGAGCATGTGACCATCCTTCACAGCGTGCGCGTGACTTGGCTTCGTAGTATTCTCTTCCGCGGATGCTGAAGCCAGCGGCTTCCCAGTCCAAGATTCCTGTGATATAGCCGGTGGACTCGTCAACAAGGATATTCCCACGATGCAGATCCCCATGAGAAAACACCTTCGTTTCGTCGTCGTTGTTCGACAGGTCATGGAAGAGTTCGTCATCTAACCCGTCTCGCGACCCAGGAGGGCCCGAACGCTCCAGCGCCTTGAGAAGACCTTCGTTGTACTGCTGGCGAGAATAGTAGGGCCCGTACAGGTGATGTGAATGATCTTGGAAGGGGTGGTGCTTGAAGAATATGTCTTCAGACGGCCGGTGCCAGAGCGTACCATAGAAGTCTCCGCGCAACGAGTTCAGCTCTTTCAAGTAGGCCGCCAATTGCTTGACGGCTACCAACCTCAGGCTAGGGCTAAGCTGCGCCCAGGCACAGCCTAGGGTCACACCCTCGAGCCTACTCATATAGATGTAGCCATTCCCATCATCGTCCATATATGACTCTATCACTTCAGGCACAGGAATCCGCGTCTCTCGAGCAACGAAACGCATCGCCTCTGCCTCGCCCATGTCCACATCACGTCCCGCTTTCAGTATCACGTTCTTCTCAGGGAGTGCAAATATCCTGTCCTTCCTACCCAAGAGCCGTGCGCCATTCGGGAGCTTGAGTGTGTCGACTATGTCCGCGGTGAATGAAATCGGATCTGTAGAAGACAACATGTCTTTCCCGAGCGGCTGAGGTAGAGTGGCTGAGGTAGAATAAGATGGAAGGTAGAATAAGATGGAAGGTAGAATAAGATGGAAGGTAGAATAAGATGGAAGGTACATGTGTTGGACACGTGGCCTGCACGTGACGTCGCTCTTAGATTTGGCCTCTTGGACGGAAGGCCAGAGTAGCCAACCGCTGTCCGTTACCCCCGACTTTCCGACTTTCAACTTTACTTTTCTACTATAATCTACATGTAGACTATCCTAACCCTCGACATGCTTCTTAGGTATCAGGTATATACAGGTGAAGCTGTAAACAGGTCAACTGTGATGGCTTCCATCAGGCCTCTAGGTCTGTAAAATAAGCCCCCCGGCGCCCCTCTCATTGCTAACAATAATATCCAGGTCAAATTTTCAAGTTCAATGTTCCTACAATTCCCTCAAAACCTCCCCTGCTTGTCCCATCAGAAACTGTGGTACTGTACTCCAGAGTACACCCTTGAACACAGCTTCTCCTTGACCTTCAACCCACTGCCCAGCCTTCTTCAACTTCCGCTTCCACAACTCTTTCTGCTCTGTAGCGAGCTCATCCCAATACTTCGCATCAGTACTCTCGTGAGCCAAGTAAGCCTCCTTATCGGGATGAACGGCAAAGCCGACATCTTCGTGGTCGTCAGAAGGAGAATGGACAATGACGACACCCGGGTTGGCGTCCTCCTCCGGTGCAGCGGCTTGTGCTAAAAGTGCATCTTTCAGGTTGGTCACTGGTGAAGGGACAGTAATGCTGGGAGTGGTGATGTCGGCCGATGGATGTGTGGCGCCGGTCGAAACCCTGTTGGGTACAATGTTCAAGGAAGATTCGGCAGACAGAAAGGATTGGAGGAGAATAGCTACGACGAGGCCGATGAAGATGAATAGACCGTATTTGAGCCAGGTCCAGAAGAGTTCATCAGTAGGATGACTGAGCACGTATCTGGAGTTTTTGTTGCTTTTCTCGAGCAGTCGTAATGGAAATGTCTCAATCACGAGTGTGTTGCCGAAGCTGACCGAAGCGAGTCGGGCGTACTGTGGTCCAGGATCAGCTGTCCGCACGGGAGAGTGGAATGGCTGCCAGCAAATCTTTGTAATGCCCTGTGCATGAACATTTCGAAGCGTCATGAAGCAACGAATGGACGAGAAGGTGTCGGTGACTGCCTGGTAGTTCACAGTCAGCACTTCAATACTCCTGTCCTGGCCAGAAACAGCAAGCATGAACTGCTGGTTGCCGTTCGTATCAGTGTCCAGAGGGCCAACATCGAGACTGGTGGCCTGCTTGATGTGGCTTGGCAAGGTCTCCGTCTGCATGACTAGAGCAGGACCCGTCGGATAGAGGTGATACAGCCGCAACTCAGCTCCACTCTTATTTGGCTTGTTGACGAGAGCAATGAGATTTTCCGAATTGAGGAAGCGTAGAGCCTTAAACTTGGGGCGGCTTCCTTTGGCTTGGTAGTTGTCGCCTGCGGCCATCTGAAACGCTCGCCGGGGTCCATTCGGCCTCTTGTCCACGTTCTTGCTGGCAAAGTCGTACTTGTACGTCTGCTCGTAGATATTATGCTCGTCGCAGTATGCCAGACTGAAGAGATCATCGTCGCCGATTCGTGCAATGTCTAGATCTACCGCTTCCTGCTTCTCCGGTAGCGCTATCCGCGTGATGATGTGCTGATCGTCTGGTATGGCTGCAGTAGCATCAAAGACAATGACCTCGGACTGCTGTGCAAAGCCCGAGGCAATGGCACCGATCCGCTTGCTCGGAGTGTCCCTCTTTCCAACGGGAGACAGGCGTAGCAGTCGTTGGTATGTCTCCTTCTTTGGTGCTGACGAGGGCTTGAATAGCGATCTTTTGCCCAACAGCCTGATTTCACCCTTCTCGCCGGTGCTCTCGGCTGTCTTCTGCTTTTTGCGCGGCGGATAACGAATGTCAAAGGCGCGGAAATGCTCGTTCTTGTTGTCGTTCTGCGCCGCTTGGGACGAGTTGATGCCGGCCAGCGTGATCAGGCCATCTTTGGTAGCGAGATTGGCCAGCGACTGGATCGAATCCTCATCGCGCGACAGATCGAGCTCGGCGACGGGTTCGACGACGGCGCGGTTATTGACGTCGAGGAGGGAAATGCGATTGGGCACTCCGCTGCGTCCCTCTCCGCCGCCGCCAGCGACAATCAGGAATCCGCGGGTGTAGGGGTCGAATTCGGCGGCGTAGACAGGATAGTCGAGCGTGTGTTTGGCGTAGGATACGTCGGAATTGGTGAAACTAGACATATTTTCTTCTCTTCTATGGTTATTGTATACCAGAGGGTGGATGCTGTACCACACGACCCTTGGACACTGTCAGTGCAAGTGCATAACGTAGGAGGTAGACATACGTAGCATGGACCCGGCAGTGACGCTAGGACCGGACCTTTCCCTGCCGAGCCGAGGCTCAACAATACATATACTGTACATACCTTACCCAAACTTCGCTATACCATCCATCACCCGACATGGATTCAGTTATGCACATGGACCTGAACAGCCTTAGTATATATATGGTTGGACATGGCCGCAGCGTAGCCTCCGCTAGTGAAGATGACAGGGGAAGGGGGAAGGGGGGGGGCCACTAACACATGGAGCGAAAACAGCATAAAGACATATATCTAAATTATATCGTACGTACGTACACCAGAAACATCCAACAACATATACACACCAAACCGCGAAAGAAATCTCTAGAATCTCGTACTCCGCAGAGTCTGTGGCGGACCCCAAGATCCCGCTGGAAGCTTCGCAGGATACGCCTTCCGAGGCGAAACTGCCTTGACCACACGATACTTTCCTCTCCGCGGACCGTTGGTGATGCGAGATCTGGTTGAAGAAGAATTATTGTTGCCACGAGGCTGGTAACCCGCTTTCCTAACGGCGTTCTGTCGCGAAAGTCCTCCAGTCTTTCTACTACTCGACGTTTTCGGAGTGTGCCGCAGCTTCTCGTCATCACCATCATCCACCATGAAAGATCGGTGGTGGTCAGGCTGCTGACGTTCAAAATCAAAGGGTTTGATCTGAGGAGCGTTCGGGTAGCGGACGGTGAAATTGTCATCGCGCATTTCCGGCAGGTATTCCACTCGGTGAGGTCTGTGCGGCTCCTGTGCTTCGTCCTCTGCTTTATCGAGGAGATTCTGCTCCCACTGGTTGGCAAACTGGCTCCACTGTGAGGCAGAGGTCCACTCATTACGGAGGCCAGGCGAGGCTGACTGAATGACAGCTGGGACGGAGACGGCAGCGTTGCTCGACAACCGAGGCGCTTGCGGGCGTGGTGGTGATGGCGGTGGTGCCGATGCTATGATACGTTCCATAGGCACGTTCACGGCGAGACCGATTTCGGCAGTGACATCACCTTCAAATTCGGCTCTGATATCCGGTGGAAGTTCTCTCATAATGGCTTGGATGGCAGCTCTGCATATGTTTTCGTCGTCTTTGAGTGCAATGTAGAAATCCCCTGAATAGATACCTGTCATGAGCTGAAGCCAATCGAAATGCTTCTTCGTAAACCACGCTGGCCACGGTTCTCCCTCGATGATGGTGGTGGGCTCACGACAGTGGCTGTCGAACCACTCTTGCGAGTAGCGGCTGTACCATGGCAAAGGTTCGAGGATTCCCTGTTTTTCGAATAATTTGACGTCTTGCGCAACGCAGCGTTTGTCGCCAAAATATTGCAAGTATCTCGTCACCAGACCTCGCAAGGTCTCGTTCTGCGTAGCAGAGCGAGGAGCGGGTGGCGTGTCTGCGATGAGGCGCAGGACGGCCTTGCGCGCGGCTTGAAGGAGATTGTCACTCTTTTGAAAGATCATTAATATCAGCATAGGGTCGCAGCCCAATATCGCTGCGAGACCCTGTTGGGTGCGGTCGTCGAAAGGCATAATCGAGCTGCTTGCGTGAGTTGCTCTTCGATGAATGATGATAATGGAGGAACCATCATGTGAGATGGGCGGCGGGAACACGACGACGACATGATGTTCTGGGTTCTCTTTGCTGTCGTCCGGATTCGGTGAGCTGGCTTTGATGCTTTGAACGATGAAGGATTCGGTGAGCTGGCTTTGATGCTTTGAACGATGAAGTATACAGTGTATAGCAAGGCAAGTGCACAAAGAAAACATGGCACATCAGGTCACATGACCCCTATTCCCAGAATCATACTTCTCCGGAGTTGGAAGGCAACCGCAGTGTAGGCTCCTTTGTAGGCCGTTCCAGTTGCTTGTTTGGACGTGGTCTATGTTCGATATCCGGCCTTCAAGCTTGATTGTATACTGTACCTCCTACCCACCCTGAAGATGGAAGGAATTTTTATCCTGCTCGCTTCCTCCTATGTTCCTGCTCTTGCTGTTCTTGTTTGATGTGCTTGGTATACTCTGCTTGGTTGTAGTAGCTGATACGAGAAATGTAGTACTTACTATAGGTAGTACCTAAGCTGTTAGCGTTCTACGTTATGCCTGCCTATACAACCCCTACATGTACCCTATAACGTTCGTGAACCGCGACAGGTCGCTAACGCTCTGACCTGTACCTATTGGTATACAGTATCAGCATATGACTAGCCAATACGACAGTCAACATCAGAAATTGTACGACAATCAAAAAAACAAGCCCAGTATGGTCGTCGTCGTCGTCGTCGTCGGACACACAGGACTGCGATGTGCACATCCATGCATGCCAGACCATCCAGCCATCGAATTGACATCAAAATTTGATGCCATGAGTCGAATACATGTACTGTCGATGATGTAAAGGACACCAAGTCATCAGTGATCATCATTCATCATCGTCATTATCATCATTATTAGGCCGTTTTGCATTGAGTGCGCACAACCTGCAAATTTCCCTCGTCATTCCTATGACTCGAGCAGTGTGTGGCTGACCCGTATTCTCCAGCATCTGCTGCGTCAGTGTCTTGCAGATGAAGATCCAACCACGGGTGCTTTTCGCGTGTGATGAGCGGATATCACTGCGATTGAAGGGTTGCTCTCCTGCAAGTATCATGAATCGTACGGTAGCTACAGTACATGTGCCCTAAGCGGGGGTATCTTGGGCTGAAAAGTCTGTCCCGGACTTTTGACCCTCGAGCCAGAAGTGTCCCGTCGGTCCGGCGGGTGTCGCCGCTGTCGCGCGGAAGGCCGATGGTTTCGGGACGGAAGTGTTTGCTGATGAATAAGCGGGCAGTCATACCTAGTGACCGGCATAAGACCGTCCGCTGTGAAGGCGGATGGGATGGGATGGGATAGGAGGTAGGATGAGATGGGTTCCATGCCTTGTGAGATGATTATTGGGTGCCCCGGGGACCGTTTTCCCCGCAGGAAGTGTGGTCATGCAAACACGAATCTACAGTATGTAGGACAGTAGGAGTACCTGTCAGGTATGTAGTTCTCTTGGAGACCTGGATCAAGGATGGAACGTGGTTCATCATATGTAGATGTATTGCGTGCGTGAGCGGTTTCACAGCACTGGAGTTCTTCGTCGTCCATGTCCTCTAGTGGTGGATTTTCGCTGTTCATCATCTGTCGTTGGTGTTGGGATATCTGTAGGAGTGAGTCTCAGTGAGATGGTCAATTGTATTCGGCCGTAATGAGCAGGACTACGCGAGCAGCGCCCGGGCAGGCTTGCCTCCTCATCTCTGCTGCATCTTCCCACATTGCCTCGGACATTGTACATATCCCATTTGACTTTGGAACCTGCGATCTCGCCGTAGGCCATTGATCGTGAGAGAAATGTGCAGAAAGTCTACGAGCTGCAAAGGAATCGAACGGCAGTATACTTCCATGTTGTGCTCCTTCTTTTTGCTTCGTCTTCTCTCAAGTCCGCAGCGGTAGATACTATGATAGGCAGGTCGCAGTCATTGCTGCAAGCCCGCCTGCAAGGCATGTCTGAAATAGGGCAATGCTGTACGTTGCTAGTTTTTGCTTGCACCCCCCCGACAGGTATACATACCGTCCACGGCGTATAGTCATTTAGTACATCTTATCAACTGCAACCAAGGAGCTCCTGCAGGAGTGGGGTATCTCCAAGTGGGCACACCAAGATGCCACGGTAGAAACTACATCATGTAGGAGGTAGAAAGATGCCGTACAGCAGGCATATGACGATGAGAGTCGAGACGTGTAGCAGGAGAGGGAAGCTCGATAGGTAGAGAAAGTCTTGAGCTGCATCTCGAATAAGCCTGTGCATAAGGTACCCAAGGTACCTCCTAGGGACTGAGTGCCATGTGTATGTGAAACCACTCTGGTGCCGGATGCGACAGACGGATGCAGTACTGTAGTGAAAGGAGTACATGTACCTTCGTAGAATACTCAACAAGCTCTCGGCACCTGTCGTGCAGACCACCAGAGGTGTGCTCGTATAGATCACACTACTGGTGGGGTGGTAGGTACATGTGGTGGGAGGGAATGGACATGTTCTTTATGCACGACATCCTAACCGGAGAAGTGGTACATTCGTCACTATAAGGAAAGAGTTCCCAGAATGAAGAGAACTTGAATACATGTAGAGATGAGGTCGAGAAAGGCTCTGCGCCCCAACCGCATTATAGGCACAGTACCTCCTATAATCATAATACATTACCTCCTAGTAGTGCGGTCAGACTTCAGTGTACCTCCTACCCGGAGTGACATGAGACGAACAAGTGACGATCAAACCGCCGGCCGATGAGCTGAACCAATATATCGTGCATCCGCATTCCGTGACCCGATGTGACAAGTCGAGTCTCGTGGGCAGCACATTGTTCGTGCAACCTCAACGCATCCTCTCTTTGGGCCGATAGACGTCGTACTGCAGTCTCAGCCCCGAGAAGCGCTGCTCAATACTTGGTCGCCGTCTGGCGGCGTTGCACAGATGACAATTGGAGATGGAGCCACGGATCGAGGCGAGGCGATGGATTCCGCTGTTGACTGTTGACGAATGCGAATGCGAATGCTGCCAAGTGAGAATGGACACTACCTCCTACGGGCTTGATATTCGAGCGCGTTCCACCGTCCACGCCCGCCACTTCCTTGTCTCGGACAGTATTAAATTACAGTTGCGTGGAGTACTTGACACTACCTCCCTGATGACTGTGAAACGAGACTCGCGGGGACAACCGGGGCTACGTATACCGAGAGGCTAAGTACATACCTACATGTATGTTGTACTGGCTACTGCTGCCCGCTGGAGGAACAAGTCTCATCGCCGAAAGGACTCCCGAAGTCATCCCGATATCGAGTGTGAAGAGGCATTTTTGATTTGATTTCTCCCTATTCGTGTCACCGTGTGGCCGTGTGGCCGTCAGGACAGATGCCACGGCTATCGGGCTCTCGGAGAGGTGAGGGTGGCCTTGTCAGTGGTCGTTCTCCTCTCGATGATATCCCAGTCGAGTCCAAGGCCCAGCTGCCGCGTCACACTAGCCATTGACTAATATGTACCTTTGCCTAGGAGG
>JH792517.1:48342-81304 GCA_000291705.1 Sphaerulina populicola P02.02b
TTTTCTTTTTTTTTCTAAGATGCTGCCGCGATCGATACTGACTTTACTTCCCTTTTCCCCCCCTTTTTTCCCCCTTTCTCCAGGCCAAAGCACAATTCAAACGACGCTCCACCGCCAACAACGTGGAAATTTCCATCCCCGTCCCCGACGACGCAGACACTCCTCGCTTTCGCACCAACATCGGATCCGTCCACTACGCCCCCGAAACCTCGTCCATTGTGTGGAAAATCAAACAATTCGGCGGCGGCAAAGAATTCCTCATGCGCGCCGAACTCGGTCTCCCGTCGGTCAAAGGCGACGAAGAGCGTGGCGGAGGCATGATGGGTGGGTTTGGGGGAAGTATGGGAGGAGTCGGGGGAAGTGGCAAAGGCAAACGACCGATTGGAGTCAAATTCGAAATTCCCTACTTTACCACTTCGGGGATCCAAGTGCGGTATTTGAAGATTATTGAGCCCAAGGTACGTCCGTCTGTCATTTTGTTGTCGTTTCTCCTATATAAAGTGGTGTGTGGACTGACTGACTCTGGTGCTAATGTAGTTGCAATACCCTTCCCTGCCGTGGGTACGATACATCACACAGTCTGGAGATATCGCTGTACGGTTACCGGATGTGCAGTGAGTGAGTGACCGAGTGAGTGAGTGAGTGATGGAGTGAGAAAGGGGATAAAATGTGACGCAGCAATGGCGTTTCTCTGGTCTCAAGCATGCATGCAGCGATGATATCACAATCATTCATTTTATTCACGTCTACCTGTACCCATCTTACTGCTTTACCTTCTTCTTCTCTGGCCCCTCTTCCCCATCCTCATCCTCATCATCACTCAACTCTCGATAAATCGTCTCGGGCTGCGTCGTCTTCCACGCATTCGTAAACATGGTATCATTCTTCGCCTTGTCCGCATACTTCAACAACGCCTCTCGAGGATCCTCATCGCGCAACGAACTCAACGGAATCTGCGATTTGATGTACTCTTCGTCGGGGTTTCCCTTGGCAAATGGCGTCGTCTGGGGAATATGCGGTCTGCGGGGATCGCGAGAGCGTCCACTCGCGGTGAGGCCGACGGTCGGGTGGCGGGAAGAGTGGGATGCTGTACTGGGGACGGCACCGCCGGGGGTGATGATGGCGTCGCCGGAGATGCCGTTGGAGAGGTCGGTGGTGAGGTTAGGGTCGTCGTCGATGTGGCGGCGTTTGGGGGCGCGGGACATGACGGTTTTGGCGCCGGAGGAGGATGTGTTGGGGTTGTACAGGATATGTGTTTCCGCGTTGGCGGAACCCGTGACGATTTGGTTGAGCTTGGGGTGCCAGAGGACGGAAATGAGGGGTGAGTTGGGCGTGACAGGCGTGACTAGTTCGGATTTGAGGCTGCCTGGGTTGAAGATGTGAAGATTGCCTTCTTGTGAGCCCGTGAGAATACTGGTCGAGGTGGGAGAGAAGCGGATGTTGCTCGTCGGATATTGTGCCGATGTCGAAGTATGTGAGACGGTGGCGACAGGCTGCTTGAATTTTCGTGTATCCCACAGCTTGACCGTATCGTCGCCTCCTCTTGTCACGACCATGCGGCCTGCAGAATCAATATCGAGGCCGCTCGTCCAGGTGTTGGTGGTGTGTGCGTCTCGAATCTCTGCCGCTGGCCGTGTATAAGGTCCCTCACCACTCCACATGACCAAACTTCCATCGAGAGCAGCACCTACCAGCAGGTTGTTACCACCTTGCATAGGCGAGCCCCAGGCCACGGCTGTCATTCTGGTCCGCCCTGCTGATCCCGCTGCGCGCGACTTGTGCACAATGACTTCCTTCTGTTGACGAGAGTTATTGATGTCCCATATGCGCAGCGTGCTGTCCGTTCCTGCTGTGACACACAAGTTCCTTTCTGTAGGATGCCAGCATCCCGTCGTGACCTCACTGATGTGTCCTTTGGTATTGTGCATATCTCGCAAATACATGTCGCCCTTGACAAACTCGCAAACAGCCTCTCCATCTCTGGTCAAAATCTTTGCTTGGGGAAGAGCTGTCGCGACTAGGATATGACCTGCAAATAGAGGATTGAAAATGACTTGGCTGACAGGATGATTCTCCACAGTCGCGGAGCTTTTCGAGGCATTGGGATCAACGGATTTGAACGCGCGGATCGTTGTAGGTGTCATGGAAGCAAAATCGTGGAATTTGATGGTACAGTCCATAGAGCCTGTGATCAATCTTGCACCTGATGGGTCTATCGTCGTCGCTGTCACAGCGCGATCATGTGTCTTGATGATCATTTCGTGCGAGACAGGATACTCATCGTCCTCATCATCACTGTCGTCATCATCATCATCGTCGTCGTTGTCGTCGTTATCGGAGGCATCATCGGAGGCATCATCATCCTTCTTTTCTTGACCAGAGTCTTTCGAGTCCTGGGTTCGATGCTGTGCAGCTCCGTGTGTCTGCCGCTTGCTGAGGTCGACCTGCTTCTGCACATTCGCAGCTCGTGATTGCTTTCCAAAAGACGAAGTGCCTAGGAACTTTTGAAGCTCATCGTCCTGCTCAACTTCTGGCTCTTGGTCGTCCATGACCAAGACTGTATATTGGTGGCGGGGTTGACAGGAAGCAGAAAGCGCAAAGGAAGATGGCACTTACGCTGGCGTCTACGAGCAAGCACTTTGCGTGGAGGTATGAGCTGCGAGGATGTTTGTAGGAATTGACTGAAAGGTGAAGTGGCTCTGTAAGTCACGACTTTTGTCACGTGATAGCTGCTGCCAAAAGTCGCGGACACAACAACCACCTACAAGATGCCATATTCTATCAAATCGCGTGTTTCTGCTCTGAATAGACGTCCGAGGCATCAGTCTTCAAATAGGTAGCTTCAAGGGACGTGCCTCAGGATGTGCTGGTACGGTTACAAACAGCACGTACAGTTGAACATATGATGTGGCGTGTGATATGGCCTATGGATGTTGAGTCGACGAACGGTCTTAACTCTTTTCACTCTACCATCTCTCCGGTAGCAAGACCAGTCTGTTTGATGCTGCTGCACGCTTCGACCCGTCTATACTCTACAGCAAACATGCCATTCTTCACACCTCCGAACATTTACTATTAAGCTCGGCCCTTGCGAAGGCTTCCGCTTGATACAGCGTCCTGTTGATATTGTTCTTCATATCAAGAAAGTCGAGCTGGTAAGCTGGTACTCTGTGGGTCCCCTCCTACGAGAGACATTTCCTTCTCATGGAGGATGATATTGACGGTCTTTAAACTTACTTGTGGCCTGTCATCTCCTTCCAGGACCAGCTATCTCGTTGCGGCTGACTTCTCTTCCACGACTGCTTTTGCCACTGGTGCCGTTGCTAGCTTTGTCTCGGGAGATGTAGAGGACGCAGCCGGTCCACTGGCAAACAACTTCCAGCATATCCAGCCAAAGCCAGCCAACACAGCAAGCAAGGTGCCAAGAGGAACGCCGGCAGCCTGAGCCGGATCAAGAACAGGCACACTCAGCTGCTCGACAAGTCTTTCGCGGTCGGGAGTCGGGGGAATGTGGTAGAACATGGTCTTGGGACCGAAAAGTCCATCATAGCCAAGATTGACTCGATCAAATGGATTCGTCTTCATCTTCAATCCTTCCTCTGCCTCGCAAGCCCAGAAGACTACAGGCCAAGGCACATGTACAGGGGCGTGCCCGGTTGCAGACGATGTAGCGTTGAGGTAACGCAAGTGTGTCGGTATTGTTACAGTCCACGTGTCTTTGATCTGATCAACGGCTTTTGGAGAAGCCAGTTCAATCAGGGCAGCAGATCCCCATTGGTTGATGGCCCATGCTGGTCGCTCGAGATCCTCTTCGCCACTCAGAGCGTGAAGGGCGACAAGATTCTGCGAGGCAAGATATAGATCATCTCCTAGCTGGTAGCGATCGAGAAAGAGGGCTGCAGGCGTGGTCCAGTAGGCATGCAGTGAACAAGATTCTGGTTTCGGTGGCTTCAAGTCTGTCGCTGGAGAAAAGGAGATGTCGAGCTTTGGGTGAAGTCCAGTCGGCTTCTGAAAGCCGACAGTGAAGGAGGTGTGGTCGTGGGAAGGCAGAGGATGATGACGTGCTGGGAATGAGAATAATGTTGGGCTGGGCATTTCATCTTCGCCCACGACAGTCAGGTAGCCACCAAGCTTCAGGTCTTCTGGTTCGTCGGCGGCGGTTTCTTCGGGTGCCAGAATACCGACTTCGAGCCTGTCGTCCGGGTGGAGCTTATGAGCACGAGCGGGAGTGTTGCTGCTTGTGTTGTCCATGTCTGGAGTGTCTGTTGCTGGTGGTGGTGAGACAATGGCAATGGTGACAGCATGATTGATGACATGGTAATCGTAGTCGACATATGCTGCTGCGTCGGAGGCGTCGGCGAGCAGCTTGCAGAGTTGGCCAGCAGTGGAGGCAACATGAAGTCCCGGACACCACTGTTCGGCGATACGCAGCGAGAGGAGGGACAACAGGTCGCCGTCGCCGTGGCCGTGGCCGTGGTGGTAGAATTGGTAGGTCGACGAGGTGGCAAACCGGTCGGATAGCACAGGCGGCCTCGGATAGGTTCCCGGCTCGGCACTGCACATGAGCTCCTTCTCGTCCACACGCAGCAACCAGGCGAGCTCGAAGCAGAAGCTGTTCTCGAGCGTGCCTTCCCGTTCCAGCGGCGGGGTGAAGAAGGCGTGGATGCCCGGCGACAGTCTGGAGACGGCAGGCGCGAGGAGGCGGTGGTTCCGGGAAGAGACGACTCGGACATGCAGCTCGTGGAAGTCTTGCAAGAAGGCTTGGACCTGACTCTTCTGGTCAGTATATATATAGTCTTCTCTTGCTTTCTCCCTCTTTCTCTCTCACATACATAATGCGGCAGCTCAGAGAGACCGAGCGTCATGCGCCGTTCGACTACCGCATCGTGGGCCTTGGCAAAGGTCAGATGGTCCTTGTCGACCTCAATATCAGACGGATTGACTCCCGTGCCTGGTGGTAGCATATACGTGATTCGTTGGTGCATTTTGGGAAATTCAATTAAAAAAATTCAATTGTTTTGAAAGACGACGTTGGCAAACAGACGAGACTCTCGAGGACGCACGCGTGAGAGAAGACGCGCGAAGCAAGGGTGTTCAATTGTGGATCCCTGGGTCCTCCCACTCGCATGTGATCAACGTAACCAGAGGCAAGGAGTACAGGGAGATTCATTGACATTGATTGACATTGATTGACATTCAATGACATTCAATCACTTAGGGACCCTAACCCTATGCCATGACCCGTGTAGAAGAGTGTACCTAAGTCTCCCAAATTCACTCATCGTCACTGTCGCTGCCATAATCCACCAATGGTCCCGCAGGCTTGTCTGGCCGCTGCTTCGAACCATGACCTGAATCAGCCTTCAGTCCTTGCAGTGCCGCCAGTGTGCTTCCGCCAAGCAGTCCTCCTCCATTGGAATCTGGTTGCGTATTGCCAGCTGTGATTTGCAGAGGCGCATCGTATTCATCCTCCTGCTCCCCTTCCCCTTCCCCTTCTGGCACTCCTTCAATCTGCTTCTGTTGCTCTGCACCTTCTATCCGCGCTTTCTCACTCGCATACCACACGTGATCTGGCGCCTGGTAGCCTTGCAGTCCGAAGCCGCCTTCAATCTTCCGTCTTTTACGCTCTTCCTCGCCATCCGCACCTTCGTACTTCCTCCCCTCTAGTTCGGCGACATAGCTCGCGGGCAGTGCTCGTCGAATGGCCTCGGCGGCTTGCTCATCAATCCTGGCCGCCTCCCTCTTCTGCGCCACAGGATTGGGATCGACTGTTGCCCATCTCACGTTCAATGTCTCGTTATGATCCAGACTCTGATGCGCCATAGCCTCTTTTGCAAACTCCGAGTTGGCCAAATGCACATATGTCACAAAGGCGACACCTCTACTCGGCAGCACTCGTATCCTCTCCACCTGTCCCCACTCTTGGAAATGCCTTGCCACAATCTCCTCAATGTCGTCCGAGACATGTATCCGTCCAATGTAGAGTGTCCTGTTGATGCGCAGGAACGATCCAACACCACCCATATCATCACGATAATCACTAAACTTGTCTCTTCCAAAACAGTCCACATTACTGGGGAAAATGTCCCCGAGTCCCCCACCAGCTCCATCTTTTCCTATCCTCGAATTGGGCAGTCGGTGCAGATACTCGCAATCCTGACCTTTCGGACACAGACCTCGCGCAAAGAACAGGCAAAAGTAGGATCCTGCCACTTTGTCCGCTTTCGTGTACCCAGAATCCCGTGCGACATTGCAGCGACCTTTGGCTTGGTGTTTGGAGGAAAGAGCATCTTCACGATCCCCGCCCGACCATTTGTTGTACCAGATGTTGAAAATCGTCCCCGTCTGGGGAGGAGGCTCGGTTTTGAACGTGCTCGGATCCTGTTGCGGACGGGCTGGTCGTCGTTTGCGCTTAATGATTTTGGTTTTCTTCACCTTTTGCGTCATGGTTCCATCGCTATTCGTTGTTGCAAGGGCGGTGGACGTTTCAGTGATGGGTGCTGTGGTATCTTCGAAGAGCGCAGCAGCAGCGGGTGCTTCGGTGACGACGTCGGTCATGGTTGTGGTGGTCCAAGCTACAGGTACATGTAGTAGGAGGTAGTTGTGTCTGGGAACAACAGTTTAAAGTGAGATGTGTAGCTAAGGCAACGAGGCAACGAGGCAACAGGTCGTGCACGTGACTGTTGTTCATTCTCAACGAATCTCCAGAAGTATTGAACTCTTGGCTGTATAACATGTCATGGCGACAAAGGGCTGACCTCAGTACATACATGTATGTATGCGCTAACATCTGCGGCTGAACATGCCCTGCTCTTCTAACTATACACTGTATGTCGCGATATCATACTGCATGCGTCCGCTTTATCGTCCACAAGTCGTCATTACGAGTGATAACCAACCCAGTGTCATGCTTCGTAGATCAGCCATATGACAAAAGTGTTGATATGATATTGCGCACATGCGACTTCTCAGACATCGCCGACAAAGACCCACTTCTTCTCTTTGCCAGAGCCCTTCTGTGCAAAGAGGTTGTTGAGGTTGTCCTTGATGGCATCGTTCGTTAACTTCGGGAATCTAAGTGAAAGTTAGTCATCGTCCAAACTGAGCTCGAGCACTGGGAAACACATACCTCGCCTTTAGTGCCTTGTGTAGATCAAGCTTGCCCAGTTGGTTGCCAACAACGGCTGCCTTGAGCTCATCCAGATCTTCTTTACTCAATGCCTTCGGTTTGGGTTTGCGACCACGCTTAACGGCCGGCGTCATGGCGGTTGTACTTGATACGGGACCCTTCTGACCATCGGCGGCTCCAATGAGTGCGAAAACAGCAGACTCCGCTGAGCTGTTGAAGTTGAGTCTGGGCTCTAGAGGCTTTCGTGGAGGTGCCATGACGGCAGTGGGAGAAGGTCGGGTCCCTAGAGATTTTCCAGATGAGACAGCGTTGGCTGCAGTGGGTGCCGGTGCAGGCGTCTCCCAATACGACGCAGAGAAGGGGTCGATTGTCATTCCAGACAAACCCGGAAGCAAGAAACCCATTCGCATGCCGTCCATCACAGGCGGTTGAACCGCCACTTGCGCACCGTCCACATGTAGCACTCGGCCCCTATTGTTCGCAAAGCAGAGCCCGGTGCTTTGTGGAATGAGCTCTACTGTGACCGCTTTGCGCCTACTTTTCGCCTTGTCATCTTCATCATCCAGGAAATCGTCCATCTCGTCCCCATCGACATTACTATCAGCGTCCTCGTCGTCGTCCGAGCCGATGTCCTCACCTTCCTCTGGTTCTTCCCATTCTGCTTCCGAGTCGTAGTCATAATCGGTGTCAGGTCGCGAGCGTGTAAAAGGGTTTCGCATCGTGCGCCGAGTCGTCCGAGGCGATGTGAGTTTTGTGTATGTGCCACAATATGCTGGCCGTACGTCTTCATGGAAGTGAATATACTTAATGTCAACCTTGCGCAGGATGGAATCGGGCGACTCTCTCGAAGCTTCCTCGGTCAGATCTATCGGTTCCTTGGAGGTTCCCTGAGCTCTCTCCACCACCTTTCGGATGTTGGGATGACCTCGCTTCCCACGTCGTGCATTGCGGAGCTCGCCAAAGTAGCTGTCTAGACTGGCATATGACGAGACAAGGCCTAGATCAAATTTCTCCTGAACCAAGGGATCGTTCAGGTCGTGATCAAAACGTGCCTGATCAGCCTGCTCATCTCGTATAACTGGAGCAACTTGGCTATGTGTAGGCGCCTCGAATGGCAGAAATGTCTTGTGATAGTCGGAGACATTAGACTTCTTGCTAGATGCCGTCGCGGGACTGTGTTTTACAGGCGATGTGGTAGATTTGAGTTGCGCTGTTGCAGCATCAAAGGGCTCGAGGGACAACGACTTCTGCCTAGAAAGGAGTGTGATCTCCTCGCCGTCGATGCTCCGCTTCGCGGGCGTGCTCGGCTTGCCGCCAAAGAAAGCTCCTAAACGCATTTGCTTTCGCTCTTTTGCAAGCTTCTCTTCCTGCTTCTTGGTCTCCTCCAGCTCCTTTTCGCGTTTTTTCGCCTCCTTCTCTTCTGCTTTGGCTCGCTTCTCTTCGTCCTTGAGCCGCTTCTCCTCGGCTTTGCGTGCCTTTTCTTCCTCAAGTTGGGCTTTTCTTTCTTCCTTTTCGACCTCCGCCTGCGCCTTCTTCTCTTCAGCTGCCGCCTTTTTCTCGGCTTTTTCGCGTGCCTTGGTTTCCTTTAATTGTGCCTGCTCCAACTTTTCGGCAGTAGTTAGTTTTCTCCTCTTTGCTGGGGGTCCAGAGTCAGACATAGAAGCCGATTCCAGGGCGATAGACTGTGTGGTCATAACAGAGGATGCCGGCACAACATTGCTGGACGGGACTTCGATCACGCTGTTGAGACTCGTGCTGGTGCGGAGGACCGGGGATGCAGCGCGTTCTCGCCTGTCGCCCTCTGTACTGCCGCCAGGACTAGCATTACTCGAACGCTCGTTCTCGGTGTCCGGTGGTGTGGGCATCACGAATTGATTTCCCTTGAGGTTCAATGGCTTTTGGGCGAGTTCCTCCTCATCGGTATCGCGACAACGCTTGCGGATATTAGGAGATGTTGACGGTGAAGAGACAGTGTCTTCCATGAGGGCCGAAGTTGACGGATTCTCGGGCAGCAGAGGACGCCAACGAGGTCGAGGTGGAGAGATGCACAACGGATGAGGGTGTTTCAGTCGCGTCGAAGGAAGGCGCGTCGAGCAGGAGAGCGCCAAGGCGGCAGTGGCTAGCGCGTCATCACGGAGGTATCCTTCTTCGCTCCGCTAGCCAATCACATACCTAGTCATATGGGCATGTCCCCGAATAAAGAATAGCGTGCCAAGGCAGGACTACCTCCTACTTCAACTCTTGAGTCTTGCTCTCTCTTCCTCTTTGTCACACACACACACATAACCACTCGCACACTCACCAGTCACACTATCGCAATGGATGACGAAGACTTCGAGGACCTCTTCATCGAGGAACCTCATTTGCTCCCGCCCTCGTCGCAAGGGTCACTAATTGGTGCAGCTGCTAACCTAGCCATCCAATACCAACACGACGACGAGGAGCCATACCAGCCGCCATCAAGCAACGACGAGCAGAGCGAGACTGAACACGATTCGCTTCCCGTAAATACGACTTCATTTGCTCAGGATGTACTGCACAATGACTTTCGTCCCGCTCAGCGTATGCTGCCACGATCTTATCCCAAGTATCGACCTTTCAGCTTAACAGTATTTTGGAGAGGGGTCTGACATGTCTGTACCTTAGTGCTGCAGTCATCGACAAGATCGAAGCGATCTTGGAAGAAATGATAGATGTCCTTCTGCATGACAAACTCGAAATCAGCATCGTGTTGAAGACCCGACAGCGGTCTGGAAGCACGGACCACTTTGATGCACCGACAAGACGACTCTGCTTTCCCGGCAAGACTGCCGATGAAGCATGGCGATTCTGTGAGTATAGATTGCACTGAAGCACCTCTTGCACCAATCTCTAGCAGGCTCTGATGGCGGTCTAGCGGTCGTACTACGCCTCCTGGAGCTTATTCATGAGGCGTTGCGCAATGATGTGGTGATGTCGAAGAGGTATCTTGCCAGTATGCTTTCCTCACAACATCGACCACTCACGATCTCAGGGACATGTACTATCGCGATCCGGCTTTATTTGGCAGCCAGACTATTGTTGATCGATATGTTGACGACATTGCGTATACTCTCGGCATTACCAGATCCATGCTCAATGTTTGCGCTGCAGCCAAAGGCCTCATCGGTGGGGCCATAACCTTTCTCCGGAACGACGGTAGCACGACTGACGCCTCGATTGATCCAGAGGGAATCTTGGTGCCCAATCTAAAGGAGGTGCTGTCAGCCGACTTGACGGCTGTGAAATGGGTTCTGGTCATCGAGAAGGAAGCCACTTTTCGATCTATCGCTGGCTCCGCTTTCTGGGACACAATCATTCGGGAGGGCGTCATCATCACGGGAAAAGGCTACCCGGACCTTGCAACAAGGGCTCTCCTTCGCTATTGCAGTCATCCATCGGCACAGAATGGGTTCGCATCACCTCCTGTCTATGGACTAGCAGACTTCGATCCTGACGGCATCGCCATTCTATCAACCTACAAACGCGGGTCGAAGAAACTTGCACACGAGAGTAAAGAGCACGTCGTACCGCAGCTGAAATGGCTAGGTCTTCGTAGTGAGCACCTCCATGCCGATGAATTCGACACACATGCCGCGCAAGGACGACTCACCTTGTCGAAGCGTGACAGATCAAAAGCAACAATGATGCTTGATCGAGAAAATGATGTAGACGACGGCGATGCTCTTTTGGAGAGAAGAGAGCTGCAGACCATGCTCCTGCTGAACACCAAGGCAGAGTTGCAATTGCTTGATGCAATGCCGGACGGCATGAACAATCTGCTAAGCTCAATGCTAAGCAAGCTGTGAACGATATCGATATCTGAGCTAGCGGAGATTTTGGCCCGCGTGGTAGAAGGATCAAAGTCTCGCGGAGCCATTAGTCCTATTCGCCGTTAGACGCTACACCGGCTCGGAAAAAACTTCGCTTGGCTCTATCTCCACCAAAGGGTGTATGTAGCATAGACCCCGAGAGTCTACCTAAGGCAAGTCAAGTCTCACTCGCCGCTCATTGACAGACGAGCAGAATAGCCCTATACAATGAATGGTGCGTGATCTCGAGATTCAGTTCGCGCCTCCTAGAACACACCCATTCACGACACGTCTAGCACACGGGCAGTGTTCCATAAATTGCTTCAAAGCTCTACTCGAAGCTAGCTTTTTCTTGTCCTCTTCTTTATAAGAACGCTATACAACGGTCAGTCGCAGCCTCTACGATAGCTCCAGTCCAAACAGATACATAACGATGCATCTCAAGTGTGTGGTCGCAGTGACAGCTGTAGCCTTTGCCACAACACAAGCGCACATGTTCATATCATCTCCAACCCCTATCGAAGGTACTGATTCAAAGTCGCCTCTGGACCCCAGTGGCTCCCAATTCCCTTGCCAGGGCGCTACACTTCCCACAACAGGCGGTCAAATCATGGCTGCCGGCTCGACACAGCTGCTGGCTTTTAATCTTGGTGCCGGCGATAACACAGCCGTACATGGTGGCGGTAGCTGTCAGCTCTCCATCACCTACGAGACAGACCCGCGCAAACAGAAAGATCCTTCGAGCTGGAGAGTCATGTACTCGATCGAAGGAGGATGTCCCACGGACGCCTCAGGCAATCTCCAGCAGGGTTACGCAGTCGAGTGTTCCACCAATAGTAGTAGTACTACTACCGCTTGCGTGAACGAGTTCCCCTTTACGATCCCACTAGGTGTGAAAAATGGCCATGCCATTATGGCGTGGACTTGGTTCAATACGATCGGCAACCGGGAGATGTACATGAATTGCATGAATGTGGAATTAACTGGCGGAGACGGATCAGAAGTGCCGGACTTCCCAGAGCTCTTCGTGGCAAATCAGGGCTACCTAGGAAATCATTGCCCGACTACAGAAGGGTTCAATGTCAAATTTCCCAAGCCTGGAGAGTACGTTACGACAAAGACTGAAGGGAATCCTTATCCGCTTGCAGTACCGACGGGTGGTGGCTGTAGTTCTTTTGCTGCTACTGCTGCTAGCTCCTCCACATCCAAGTCCTCCCAGACACATACCAAGTCGCCGCTGCCGTGTGAGACATTATCTGTTGATATCTCCACGACGAGCGCTTTTTCTTCATCGTCGTTGTCGTCGTCGTCGTCGTCGTCGTCTGCTACTCCTACTACCATCATAACAACACTAAGTACAACGACAATCACGGTGCACATCCCCAACCAATCTCTTCTCCCCTCGAATTCTACGACGATTCTCTCTTCTACACTTGCTACCATCACAATACCACCACCACCACCACCACCACCACCACCACCACCACCATCCGATCCCGCGAGTACAAGTTCGCTGAAATGTCCAAATGAACAACAAGTATCCTGTCTCCGCCCCGGAGAAGTAATCTGCATCGACGCTGGACATTTTGGGATTTGCGATATTGATCAATGTGCAATTTCTCGCGATGTAGCGTTTGGTACGATGTGTTTGAATGGGCGGATTGTTCTTGTGGGGTGGTGAGAAGAGGGAAGGAGGCATTGGGTGGGTGTATCATCTCAAATCAGGCGGAATCCCAAAATTTCAGCGTTTCCACGAAGATGATGATGATGATGAAGAGGAAGAGGAAGACGAAGACGAAGCGGCAGCGAAAAATCGAATCGCTGTCGTCCAAATCTTCTCTTCCTCATCATCATCATCACTACTACTACTACTGCTACTGCTACTGCTACTACTACTACTACCACTTCTTGTCTTACCCAGATACATGTAATGTTGATTCCCATTTTTCTCGTTCTCGTTCTCGTTTTCTTTTTCCTCCTCCTCCTCCTCCTCCTCCTCCTCCTTCTCCTCTCCATCTCCATCCACCTCCATATCGTCAAAATCTCCGCCAGCATTTCGTTGATCAAGATCTTCACCGTTTTCCCTTGCTCTCTTCATCTCTCTCCACGACCACGACCGCCACCACCACTGCCATCCACCCCTTTCAGCACTAGCACTAGCACCACCACCACCAGCACTAACAAACCACAGCCCTGCCCCTATCCCTGCTACTACTACGACAAGAACCATCATTCCCACCATCATCATCCACCACACCTCCTCAATTCTATTGACTAAAAAGGCAGCTGCATAACAAACCCTCTCCAGAATCGAAGTTATCATCGTCGTCATATCGAGAGAAAAGTCGAAGTAGGATTCAGATATCCAGAGGAGAAATGCCAAGAGGAGAGAAATGTTGGCGAAGTTGGAGAGGGAGGTGATGTTGATGAAGGAGGAGGAAGGGAGAGAAGACGATAGTTTCGTTGCTTGGGTGGCGGTGGTGGTGGTTGTTCTGGGTTTTGCTGTTCTCGTCATGTAGTTGGTTGTGAGGATGACGGGCTACACGCGCTGTCGGAGTGGATACCTAGATCGGTCGGTAGGTAAGGTAAGGTAGGTAGGCGGCCAGGAAGAGAAAGAAGATGGAGCAGTTCACTCAGCTTTAGCTTGGGCTCGAGCTTCTCGTGACTTTTCTTTAGTGCTGCTTCAACATTGATATTTGATCAATCTGAAAAAGTCCGTTGCCTGTGTTGTCGTCAGGTCATGTCTCTGCCCTCTTCCAAGCTCTATCTTAATATCAGAGTTGACAATGAGAATTCTGGCAAAGACATGCTGTTTGCTGCAGTCTGAGACATATCCTTCCCAACATGCATGCACTCATCCGACCAAAACATTTGCTCAGCCCCGTGGAAGTTACGTGAAAACGAGTGCCGATGCAAGTATCATAAAAGTCTGGCGCCATGCTGTCAGTGCGTCAAGGATCTATTTGTCGTTGGCTTGGACTTGGTCTGAGCCGGGTGGGTCGCTCAGTCTGCGAGCCGCCGGTGGCTAGGTCAGGAACGATTGATGGGCTGCATTTATGAGAAACATGTCTCGAGATGTTTCTCTGTCGCATGTTAGGCCTGACGCTGTCTTTGGAATTTCCTACGACGTCAGTATATCAGTGTTCAGTATTCAAGCGAACGCAACGGGATGACTGCGTTCGACCTGTCCAATGTCTCATCAGCCTCCGTCAGCGTGAGCTTCGTCTCATCGGATACCTGGTATGTCAGGTCCGCGAATGTTATAGCTGGGAAAAAAAAGTCGTGTGATGTTGCGTGTCTTCAGTTCTTTCACATCACCCATCGAATGGGGTGCTTGGCAGCTATCTCTTTTCGCTCTGGATGCAATGGCCTTGTCTGTTCTATGACGTTTCATTTTCTATAACATGCCAGCTTTTTCGTGCTCTTTCATGACTGCGTCCAAATGCATCTCAGATTCATGGAACATCTATTTCTCGTAGATCCAGTCGTGCTGGGCCTGCTTCCAGGTCTGGATCTCCTCTGGCTTGAACCACAGAGCAATCTCCTTCTGGGCGGACTCGACGGCATCGGAGCCGTGGCAGACGTTTCGGCCGACGTCCTGTGCGTTCAATGTTAGAAGGGCCAAGATTGTGATGGAGAGGGGACATACAATAGCATAGTCACCACGAATGGTACCTGGGCTCGAGGCGGCTGGGTTGGTGGCACCGAGAAGGACACGACCAGTCTTGACGGCATCACGGCCCTCCCAGACCATGGCGCAGATTGGGCCGGAACCCATGTCTAATTTCCATCTTCGTCAGCACTCTCTTATCTCGGTGTTGTTGTTGTTGCTGTTGCTGTTGTCTAGAGGTGATCATCTTACAGGTCACCAAACCCTTGAAGAAAGGCTTGGAGCTCAGGTCCTCGTAGTGCTTCTCGAGGTGCTCCTTTGATGGGGAAACGAGCTTGATGGCAGCGAGCTTGAAGCCACGCTTCTCGAATCGGGAGATGATGTCGCCGACCAGTCCGCGCTGAACTCCGTCAGGCTTGATGGCGATGAAGCTGGGGGGAACACATGGCAATAGTCAGCATTGGAGGAGGAGGAGGAGGAGGAGGAGGAAGAGGAGGAGAAAAAGACATACGTTTGCTCGTTGGCAGACATGTTGGCGTCTTGTTGCTGGCGGTGTCGAAGGACGGTGGTGAGGTGAGAACGGTCTTTGGGGTTGAGGTGGTTGAAAATGGGAGGCGGGCCAAAGTCAGACATGGAGCTATTTCGCTTCGCTTCGCTTCGAAATCTTTCCTTTCACCGCCGCTGCAACTCAATCCATGGTGGGCTGGAGGGGCTCCCGATATGCAGGGGACGGCGCGGCACGGGGAGGGGGACGGGACGGGGCGGGACCGCGGGACGGAGGGCAGGCGGGTGAAAGAAAGTCGTGGGAGGCAATATTGATTCAGCGTCTGTTCAATTATTTATTCAATATTTCCAATGTCGGATAAATGATCTTCCCGTCCGACGGGTGGTCAAGACAGCTATACCAGTAGGAGGTACTGTATCAGGTATATATACCCACACTTAGTACATACCTCCTACGACGAAGCTCATGTTCCAGGCGAACGACGGCATATCCATACTGTAGACACACCATGAAGCGCTTCCATGGCTCATGGCACTCCTCGGTGCTGCTGTTTCTGCTAGCCACTTTCGCTTTCATCACGCCGGCCGGTAAGTTGGATGATTACAGATGATGGATGATGGGAAACTGACAGTGACATACCCAGTGAGTGTAAAGCACGAAAACTTCAAAACCTGTGACCAGTCCGGCTTCTGTAAACGAAATCGTCTCTACGCCGATACCGCTCTTTCCACCTCGAATTGGGAAGCCCCATACTCGCTAGACCGATCGTCCATCAACTTCAAAAATGGTCTCTTGACGGGGACGGTGTACAAAAAGCTGGCCAACAGCGCCGAGTCTGTCCGCTTACCGGTCAAGATCTCCTTTTACGAATCTGGAGTGGCTCGTGTGACAATCGACGAGGAGAGGCGACAAAAGGGCCAAATCGAGCTTCGACATGACAGCAAAATTCGCAAGGAAAGATACAACGAGGCCGAGCAATGGGCCATTGTGGGTGGAACGACTCTCAGTGCAGGTGCTGCACTGTCCAAGGACACGGAAAAGGGCACCACAAAGGTGGTCTATGGCCCTGCGAACACATTCGAGGCCATTATCCACCATTCGCCATTCAGCATTGAGTGGTTGCGCGATGGCGAGACACAAGTGTCCTTCAACCATCGAGGCTTGATGAACGTGGAGCACTGGCGCAAGAAGGTGGAAAAGAAGGAGCCAGAACAGAAGGAGGGCGAGGGCGAGGGCGAAGCGGAGGGGAATGCGGAGCAGAAAGAGGACAAGAGCGGAGAGGAGGAAAGCAGCACCTGGTGGGACGAGTCGTTTGGTGGAAACACAGATACGAAGCCACGCGGTCCTGAAGCCGTGGCTCTGGACATCTCCTTCCCAGGCTACGACCACGTCTATGGTCTGGCCGAGCATGCTTCTCCTCTCAACCTCAAGGAAACTCGAGGGGGTGATGGCAAGTACTCGGAGCCATACCGGCTGTATAACAGCGATGTCTTCGAGTATGAGATGGACAGTCCCATGACTCTCTACGGCTCCATTCCCCTCTTGCAAGCCCACAAAAAGGACTCGACTGTGGGTGTGTTTTGGCTGAACGCGGCTGAGACATGGGTGGATGTCACGAAACGATCCAGCCTGGCCAAACGAGTGGGCCTCGGATCCAACATTGTCACCGACAGCCACTTCATCAGCGAATCTGGCCTGCTCGACGTCTTCGTGTTCCTTGGTCCTACGCCACAGGATGTCATTGGTAAATACGCTGAGCTGACCGGCACGACGCAGCTCCCACAGCACTTCTCCATCGCCTACCACCAATGTCGCTGGAATTATGTCACGGACGAGGATGTCAGGGATGTGGACAAGAAGTTCGACAAGAACAACATTCCTTATGACGTGATTTGGCTCGATATCGAATACACCGATGGCAAGAAGTACTTCACGTGGGATGCTCTGACCTTCAAGGATCCACTCGGAATGCAAAAGCAGCTCGATGAGCACGAACGCAAGTTGGTGGCCATCATCGATCCTCACATCAAGAACGAGGGCAACTATCCCGTCGTCGATGAGCTCAAGTCGAAAGATCTTGCCGTGCACAACAAGGACGACAAGACATATGATGGCTGGTGCTGGCCAGGTAGCAGTCACTGGGTGGACAGCTTCAGCCCTGCTGCTCGCAAGTGGTGGGCTAACCTCTACCAGTACAGCAAATTCCCCGGATCAGCCAAGAACCTGTTCCTTTGGAACGATATGAATGAGCCATCTGTGTTTAATGGACCAGAGACTACCATGCCAAAGGACAACATCCATCACGGCGGCTGGGAGCATCGAGACGTACACAATCTCTACGGCATGACCCTGATCAATGCTACGTATGAGGGTCTCTTAGCTCGCGACAAGGAAGAAGCAAAGCACAACGTGAGGCCATTTGTCCTGACACGATCCTTCTTCTCAGGAAGTCAGCGTCTCGGCGCCATGTGGACCGGTGACAACCAAGCCGAATGGTCTCACCTCGCAGCTTCCATCCCTATGGTCCTCAGCATGGGCATCAGCGGCTTTCCCTTTGCGGGTGCAGACGTCGGCGGCTTCTTTGGAAACCCCGAAAAAGATCTCCTCACTCGCTGGTATCAAGCAGGTATCTGGTACCCCTTCTTCCGTGGCCACGCACACATCGACACACGCCGAAGAGAACCATACCTCGTCGGTGAACCGTACAAAGAGCTCATCACCCAAGCTCTCCGTCTCCGCTACAGTCTCCTTCCTGCCTGGTACACCGCCTTCCACGAAGCTCACGTCTCCGGCGCGCCCATCGTTCGACCCAACTACTACGTCTTCCCGGGTGACGAAAAGGGCTTCGCCATCGACGACCAACTCTACCTGGGCTCCACCGGCCTTCTCGCCAAACCCGTCACCAAGGCCGACCAACCCGGTACACCCATCTACCTCGCGGACAAAGAGAAGTACTACGACTACTTCGACTACTGGACCTACCAGGGCCCGGGAGAAGTGGTCGTCTCGTCTCCGCTGGAGACCATTCCCCTACTCATGCAAGGCGGGAAGATTTTCCCCCGGAGAGATCGTCCCCGGAGAAGTTCCGGCCTCATGAAATTCGACCCGTTCACTCTGGTGGTTGTCATTGGCGAGTCGGGTGATGCGGAAGGGACACTCTATCTCGATGACGGAGAGTCCTTTGATTATCAGGCGGGAGCATACATTCATCGCAAGTTTGCATTCAACGGGACCACCGACAGTCTGTCGAGTGAGGACCTCAACACGAGTGCTGGTACCAGCAACAGTAAAACCATCCAGGCGTACCTCCAATCCATGGAGAAAGTGAGAGTGGAGAAGATTATCTTTGTTGGTGCTCCCGCAACGTGGAAGGGAAAGGCCAGCGTGGAAGTTGTGGTCGATGGCGAGAATAAGAAGAATCAGAAGAATCAGAAGAAGACGGTATCCGAGCTGGAATTCCACGAGAAAGAGGGGGGCAAGGCTGCGTGGGCTGTGGTGAGGGATCCTGGAGTGAAGATTGGAAGTGGGTGGAAAATTACAATTGGTGGGCAAGAAGGGCATGCGAAGGGACGGAAGACGGAGTTGTGATGATGGAGAGTGTTGTGAATGAGTGAGTGAGTGAGTGAAGAAAAAGAAAAGAAAAAAAGTCGTGAGTAATGTAAGATGTACCTTAGATACATAAGACAAAATAGACAGATGCAAATCAGGCAATCAATCCCGAAAAGGAAAATGTCAAGAAAAGAAAAGAAAAGAAAAGAAAAAAAGGGGGAACGGGAAGAGGACCAGGGAATTCAAGTCAGAAAAAACTCTTCGTCATCATCATTCATTTCACTCTCGAGAAGTCTACAGTATCTACCCCATCATCACCTTTCCATCGTAAACAAGCAAGCAAGCAGAATGAATCCGCACGCAAACTTGCTGGGCCATCTCTCTCATGATATATATCTATCTAGGTATCCCCTCTGTCTGTCTGTCTGTCTGTCTGTCCGTCCGTCTGTCTCCCATCCCGATCTGACATGACCTTTCCTGACCTGACCGGACACATGAGAGCTACCTGGTAACCTACCTACGTTACGCATAAACCAACGTCCCATCCTCCCGAATCTTCGCCTTGACCTCCAAATGCACCTGCCCCTTCTTCCCACTCGCCACAGCCGGACCGATAACTTTCAATTTTCCCGTTGGTTCATTCCCGCCCACCATCTGATCATTTTCGGGATTCAGCAATTTGACTTCGACACAACTCAAGGGAACGCCAAAATGTCCGTGGCTGTTGCCGTCGACGCGGCGATAATCAAAGACATTTGTCTGGGCCACTGCGCCTGCGACGTGTGGGACGGTCAAGGCGTAGCAGATTCTGCTGCGGGTGAAGATGCGCAGGTCGGAGAGCATGGTGGAGGTGAGAGGAGGGGAGCCTGCATTCCAGCGGTCGGATGTGAAGATGAGACGGAGTTTGCCGGGCTGGGCAGATCCGTTGGATGGAGGAGCGAGGAGTTTGAAGAGTAATCCATCGGTGGGTAAGCGACCTGCGGCGATGGTTTGGTCTTGGGTGTATTTTCCGAACTTTTGGAGGCTGGAGCTGACGGTACCGAGGTGTTGATGGTGGAGTTTGGCGAGGCTTTCGGCGCTCGCGATGATGACTGTGGGGGCGATGGCTCTTTGGACGAGGGTGAGGTCGACACCTGGGGCGGCGACGCTGCTAATAGCAAGGCTGGCGTGGGTGTAGAGTGCGGCGAAGGTTTGACAGAGGACGTAGCTATGGGCAAAGGAGTCGGCGGGGAGCACGAGATCGGCAGTTGTGAGGCGTTGGCGGAGGGGTACGGCTGATATGAGGGCGGCCGTTGCTGCTACGATGTTTGACTGAGAGAGGGTGACGATGTCGGGTTTGAGTGAAGGGTCGGTGGGTTGCCAGACGAAGATGAAGTCTGCGAGTTTCTCGCCAGCCTCGTTGCTGGGGAGGTCTGGACTTGCAGAGGATTGATGTTCTGCAATGACATTGTGCCAGACGCTGATTTGGAGGTGATCTTGAGCATGGTCGGGCACGCCATTCCAGTCCATGTGTTTGCTCGTCTTCTCCACGACCCAAGTCACGAGGCGGAGCTGCGGAAACGACTTGGCCAGGTCTTGGAGTGGTACAGTGCCAGCAGCGGAGACGAGGGCGTCTGCGCCTGTGGCCGCAAGCAGCTCGTAGACTTTGGCATGTGGGAGGTTGTAGGGGAGCAGGACGGGGGTGATGCCGAAGAAGGCGGCAGCTGGAGGAGAAGCCGTCAGTCAATCTGATGTACATGTGGTAGATAGAGTACGGTATGTAGAAACGGACCAAAGATGGTCTGGAGATACTCCACACTGTTGGGCAGATAGATGGCAACCTTCTTGACGCCCGCGTCTTTGAAGTGCTTGCCCATAATGGCCATATCCCGACTCAACTGATCAATATCATGCTCGACGACTTCTTCCTGGCCCAACACGGTCATGATGAGTCCCCTGTGCACCTCTTTGCCGCCGTCTGGACCGGCACTCCCACCCCGTTGCACTTCTCGCCAGATATCTCGCACATCTCCGTCTCGCCCGGCAGCCCATCTCGGAGCGGCAGCATCTTTGACATTCAAGCCCGTCTTGAGCGGGTAGCCATGTGGCACTTCGGGCGATCGATAGACGGCCGACTCGCCCTTGTTGCGGACGGCACTGGCAGTGGCTTGTCGAGCCAGCAAGAGAGGATGGGTGTCGGGTTCATCGGGGAAGACAATGGGATATGCGAGAAAGGCGGCGATGACGAGAGCGAGCAGGGTGGTGAGGATGGACCAGTCGGCGAGGAGGTTGGCGAGGGCGGCATCGAGCGACTCGAGTGCGTTAGCCATGTTTCCTGGGGAGGTGGTTGAGAGGGAGCTGGAGGTATAGAAGAACTCGCCGAGCCATTTGAGTTTGGCAGTAGTAGAAGAAGCTATTCACTTCCGTCACCCGCACTAGGTATAACTGTGCCACGTGTGGCTGATGACCGCTCACGACGCGCTACCTCCTAGTTCGAGTGGTAGACCATCGCTGTGGCTGGCATCTTCGCGACTCTAAGAACTAGGTACTAACCACAAGACACATACAGCAAAAGCAACATGTCGTCCACGGCACTGGCGACGACGTCGACTGCGAGCTCGACCTCGCGCACCGCAGCAGGGACATGCTCACCACTGCCACTGCGCAAAGATGCCATGCAGACACCCCGAACACCCCAACGACAGACGGGACAGTGGACGCATCCGCGCATGGACGAAGTCATCCGCCGACGCAACGCGACCAATTTCGACAGCAGCAATGTCACCGCCATCCTGCTCAGTGCCGGCTTGATTGTCCTCTCCCTCTTCACGCCGACGGTGCTCTACCATACGTGCGTGTTGTCTGATCCGTCCCTCTTTCTTGCTGCTCTTCTTCTCCCTCACTCACACGCCATCTTGCAGAATCCCCACCGCATGGCTCGCAGCAGCCTACCCATACCCGCGCTACGCCGTCTGGACCTTCCAAACCCTCATGCTCCTCAACATCCTCATCGCCACACTCCCCCTCTGGCGGAAACCCGACTCCTGTGAAGACGTCCCTCTGACACCCCAGCAACGCAAACTCCTCGGTCTGCCACCCATGACCCGTCCTGCAACGCCTTCAGAGCAAGCACAATACGTCACACCACCGAGATTCTCACGCTCAGCAACACCGACGAGTCGAACGAGCAGTCTGAATGCGACGAGAGGTGGCTCATCTCCGCTATCAGGACGAGGGACACCAATTGATGCGAATGGGAGTTTCCGAATGACCAACTCGACGACACTCTCACCGTGGGGCTCACCCGCACAAGGGAATCAGTTGAGGCGGACGGAGAGTGGGAGCTCGTTCCTGGGAGGCGATTACAGTGATGGGAGCGAGAGGAGGAGATTGAGCTACACGGCTTTCAGCAATAACAACACGGGGCTGGACATGAGTGGCTTTGAGTCTCTCGGGAGATTGGAGACGCCGACGAAGGAGAAGAAGGCGAGTGTGGGGTTGAACAATAAATGGCTGTATGAGAGAGGCCGTGGGAGTCCGGGCAGTGGGAGGGGTCTGAAGTCGAGTCTGCCGGCGGGAAGTATGTGGTGATGCCCCATACAGTTATCTACACCGCTGGATACATATTGGAGGCCAGAGGCTCCAGTGCACGATACATACCCACCTTACCAACAGAAGGCAAGATGCAATGACCGAGACACGTGCTTGTACTGTCCACAAAGCTTGACTACTGAGTACCTAGCTACTACGTACGTACATGTACGTACGAGGAACTGCAAAGTGCGGTGAGTGCTTTCCATGGCTTTCCAGTCTCCGATAACATTTCATACAGGTACAGGTACAGGTAGGTAACAACCTACCGTACCTAAGCATTGTCACAGCCACGCTTGGCACGCTCACGCTCGACATGCCTCAGATTATCCGTACAGGCCTCCGCAGTCCAGATTGGTGCACAAATCGCGCATCGCATCAGCTACACGTGCTCATCCCATGTATGGATGTCTTCCACCAGCGATATCATACGTCCGGTTCATACCATTACCATTACCATTACCATTACCAGACGGTAGACGGTAGACGGTAGACGGTAGACGGGCGGCAGACTGCATCGCACGTGGCTATCACATGCGGCCCGGCGCTTTTGCCCACATCGATCGTGATGATATTCCCTCAGTAGGTAGGTAGTGAAGCGTCAGGCTACCCAGGTGAAGCGTACATCATAGGTGTAGTCGGGGGGGAGGGGGAGGTTGGGATCGCTTTTTTTTTGTTTGTTTAAATTCATCTCCAGCTCGGTCCCTTTCAGATTCTTCTTATTCTTCTTCATCTTCATCTTCTTGTTCGTCGCCTGCTCTGTCCAGCACAATTGTCATCCAAGACTCGACTCGAGGCCTCTCTTGCGGCGAAATGGAAAAGGAAGTCAAGCATGTCACGGTGTCGACGGAGAGCAGCGAACGCGGGCTTGACGATGTCGATCTCAAAATTCGAGATGGCGATATCAGACAGCGGCAAGTACGAACCCGTATCATTTATCCCTACCTACATGTACCTACCTACACACACACACACACATCTCAACGCGGGGGGCGGGGGCGGGGGGGGGGCTCGATCGATCTGACTCTCCCTCGCAGGTATTCAAAGGCTGGGCAGTCTTCTGGCTCGCCTACCAAGCAACCGGGGTGATTTACGGAGACATAGGAACGTCACCTCTCTACGTGTACTCGTCCACCTTCTCGTCGGAACCGTCTCGGGCAGATCTCCTCGGGGTGCTGTCGGTGATTTTGTGGACGTTGACGTTGATGGTCACGATCAAGTATGTCTGTATTGTGCTTTGCGCCGATGATGAGGGCGAGGGAGGCACGTTTGCGATTTATACGCTGCTGTCGAGGTATAGCGAGATTATGAAGCGCGACCCGCGAATCTATCAGTTGGTGAAGATGGAGCGCTATCAGACCAAGGATCTGCACGAGCATAATGAGAGGTTTCGGAATTGGTTGGTAAGTGAAAAAATTAACCTACCTAGGTACGATAGAACCTGCTTGTGGGAAAGACTGCCTGCTTACCATTGACCGGGGGGGTATAGGAGAAGAGCAAATTCGCACATGCGATGCTGATGCTTCTGGCGGTTTTTGGCGTGAGCTTGGTCGTAGCGGATGGAGTTCTCACACCAGCGCAGTCGGTGCTGGGAGCCATTCAAGGGATCCGGGTGGCAGACGAAAGCATCAGCACAGCAACCATCATTGGAGTCAGCTGCGGCATTCTGGTCGTGTTATTTGCAGTACAACCTCTCGGCGTACACCGCGTGTCTTCGGCCTTTGCACCCATTGTGATTCTGTGGCTACTCTTCAACGCCGTCTGTGGCATCTACAATCTCGTCCAGCACGACCACACCGTCCTCAAGGCCTTTTCGCCCTACTTTGCCGGCGCCTGGCTCATGCGGAACAAGACCGAGGCCTGGAAGAGTCTGGGAGGCGTCCTGCTCTGCTTCACAGGCGTCGAATGCCTCTTCGCCGACATGGGAGCCTTTAGTCGACGCGCGGTGCAGTTATCGTGGCTGTGTTTGGCATATCCGTGCTTGATGCTCGCGTACATTGGACAAGCCGCGTATCTGGTCGATGATGCTTCGGGGTATAGTAACCCATTCTTCCACACGGTTCCTCCGGGCATGTTTTGGCCGTCACTGGTTCTGGCCATTCTGGCGGCAGTGGTGGCTTCGCAGGCGACGATTACGGCTTGCTTTCAATTGATTGCGCAAATCATGCACTCGAGCTACTTTCCGCAGATTCAAATGCACTATACGAGCGACAAATACCATGGGCAGGTGTATATTCCCATTGCGAATTGGCTGCTCATGATTGGATGCGTTGTCGTCACGGCAGTCTTTAACAACACCACCTCACTCGGTCACGCCTACGGGGTGTGCGTCATCCTCGTCACCTTCATCACCACCAATCTGGTCGCGCTGGTCGCCGTCATCGTCTGGCGTCTGCACCCGGCGCTGGTCCTCGTCGTCTGGCTCCCGTTTATCCTGTTCGACGCCGTCTACCTCACGTCCTCCCTCCTCAAAGTGCCGGATGGAGCGTGGTTCACGTTGATGCTCGCCACCAGCCTCGCAGCATTCTTCCTCCTCTGGCGTTATGGGAAAGAAACGCAGTGGGTGTGTGAAGGCAAAGACATCAACACGAGGAGACTATCGTCTCTCGTTGGCCAAGTGGTGCTCTCGACGCCCGGGCTCGGCATCTTTCTCGACAAATCGGGCATTTTCACACCCAAAGTGTACGAGCAATGGCTGTGTAAGTTCGGCAGTCAAATGCAAGTGGTGGTGTTGATGCATTTGCGCGCACTGAATAAGCCTCACGTGGCGGAAGAGGATCGTTTCGAGGTGGAAGTGGTCCAGGGGCTGACGAATGTGTATCGGCTGGTGATTCGGCATGGGTATAACGATCATGATGTGATGAATCCGAGATTGGCGGGGGAGGTGGTGCGGGTGGTGAAGGGGGAGGTGGTGAGGGTGGGGCTTATTGGAGGAGAGGGGGAGGGGGAGGGGGAGGGGGAGGGGGAGGGGGAGGGGGACGGCGAGGAGGAGGAGGATGCAGCTGCTCATGATACCATCTCGCCTGTCCATGCTGGCAACCAGGCCCACTCGAGCAGCAGAACAAGAAGGAGAAGAAGAATGTCCACCACCACCACCTCGCACCGCCTCACGGCTCTAGAAGCAGCCTTCTCGGCTCAAACACTGTACCTGGTCGGCAAACAACAAATGCGCATCTCGCCATCATACAACATGTTCAAGAAGGTCGTGTTGGGCATTTTCCTGTGGGTGAGGGAGAATTCGAGGAGTAAAATGGAGAAGTTGAATGTTCCCATGGAGAAGTTGGTCGAGGTGGGGTTTGTGGGGGAGATTTAGATACATGAGGTACATGTACTCCGTCAGTCTCACGAGGGTCGATTCATCGAGGGAAGCTGTAGGAGGCCTTACCTCCTAGGTTGTTGGTGATTAGGTAATTCAGTCTCAACTCTGGCACACGGTCCCGGCTCTCTCTGCTACACACTGTTTACTTATGACGCACGCTGGAATGCCCCTTGCAACCTTATGGAGATCAATACTGGCGATCGCAGTTTCTCTTGTCTCGTGACTCTGTGCCTCTTGACTCTTTGCCTCTTGCCTCTTGCCTCTTGCCTCTTTGCTCTTGCCTCTTTGCTCCCTCTCCCAACTGGGACGGTCGGTCTAAGAGTCATTCCGTCCGAGGGAATCCAACGCCAAGCCCCCCCGCCCGGGGGAGACTCACCACTCACCACTGGACTGTCCACTGTCCCGTTCAGTGTCGTTCAATCAGAAATGCAATGGGCAAAGTCTAATCTTAATGAAACGCAGTACCCCTGGCTAGTGGAACGGGTAACTTGCATAGCCGCTCTTGGACCCGTCCTTGCCCTTTTCCAGCCGCGATATCTCACTTCTTCAACCTGAGCCCGCCAAGTTTTTTGCTCTCCCTCTCCCTCTCCCTCTCCCTCTCGCTCTCTCTCGCTCTCGCTCTGATTGTCGTCCGCTCCACCACCACCACCACCACCACCCGCTCCCTCACCCTCACCCACACTCTTTCAATTGTCACTCACTCTCTCTCTACCCTCACCAGACTGTTCTATTGTGCAGGCCCAGTGCTTCACTCTGCCAGTCGTTCCATTCATTTAGCACTGCCCGCCGCTTCACCCAACCCAAAACAAAAACAACCACCCGCACCCGACAGAACGACTTTTCGCGCAAGGTGTGCATACCAGACCCAGCCCCTGCGGAACCACAACACGCAACAACACGCGCCCACCCCCCAATCCACTGCACGAGCTGAGCATCGCCCGAGAGCCCATCGACCAGCATCACGAATCTTCGTTCCTTCCGTCTTCGTGCAGCGCGCGAAGCTTGTGCATTGCAAACTTGAGCCACCACCCCCACCACCGCTCTCTCTTCCACACCACTGCGCCGGCAACGCAGACCATCATCAGCTTCTTCTTCCTCTTCAGCATCACCACTGCGCAGGCGCTCCACCACAGCATCCCCTACCATCAGCGCCAGGCGCGACAGCAGCAACATGAAGACGACCTTCACCACCGTCACGGCCATCGCCCTCGCTGGCAATGTCGCCGCCTTCTGGCGCATGCCGTGTCGCTCGACTACGGGTATTGCCCGCATCGACCCTCTGGTTGCACCCAACGATGTCGCTGACCATTCGCACATTGTTTTTGGAGGTGGAAGTGAGTTTGCGCTCTCGGCGCCATCAAGTGCGCACCCCATCGTTGCGCCTGTACTGATCTTTTTTGTACACAGACTTTGGCATGAACACGACCTACGAGCAACTGGCTCAGTGCGCCGACGAAGAGTACGACTGCACTTCGTGTGGTGTCATCCAGGACAAGTCCGCCTACTGGACCCCGCCACTGTACTTCCAGCACAGCAACGGTCAGGTCGAAATGGTCGAGAACGTGGGAGGCATGCTCGCATACTACCTCTTCTACCTCGACGACCTCAAGCCCTTTCCCGAAGGCTTCCAGATGATCGCCGGAGACCCCACCTACCGCAACTTCACCGGTCCCTTCCCGGATGAGCAGTTGAGCTACTGGCCCACCGATCCGACCGATCAGTTCTTCCTCAAGCAGCGCGCCATCGGCTTCAACTGCTTGAACTACGCCAAGGAGCCTGAGGCCTCTCTCTACCGCCACGTCTTTCCGACCAAGGATGAAATGGACAACAACTGTGTCGATGGTCTGCGCCTCGAAATGGCCTTTCCATCGTGCGGCACGGGTGCCGTCGACTCGCACGATCACCGATCGCACGTCGCCTACCCATCGCTCGTCAAGGAAGGTAACTGCCCCGAAGGTTATGACGTCCACTACCCATTCCTCTTCTTCGAGACCATTTTTGCCACGCAGAAGTTCGCTGGACTTCCGGGCCAGTTCATCCTCTCCACGGGCGATCCCGTCGGTCCCAGCTACCACGCCGACTTCATGATGGGCTGGGACTCGGCCGAGTTCCTTGGTGAAGCCATCAACACCTGCACTAGCCCATCGGGTCAAGTCCAGGACTGCCCTCTCTTCACCCTGCAGAGCGACAGTGACGCAGCCAAGTGCACCTTCCCGATGCCCAAGGAGCTTGAAGAAGACGACTGCGCTGGTCCACGCGATGGTCTGCCCGTCGGCGTCCCGATTCAGTACGGCCCTGAACAAGCTACCAAGTACCCGGTTGCAGGTGCTTACGGCGGTGGATCCACCGTCAAGACCAGCACCGTTCCTCACACCTCGGCTCCAGCAACCTTTAGCCCATCCGCTCCAGCGTACTCGCCCGCCAACCCGTCCGTGACTTCCACTGCACAGGGAGGCATTGTTGTCGCTCCGGACAGCATCATTAGCAGCACGAGCATCAGCAGCACGAGCACCAGCACCAGCAGCACGAGCACCAGCAGCAGCTGTTCGAGCAGTACCATTACATCCGCACCAACTGCCAGTGGTACGGGCACGCCGGGTGTCACGACCACGTGGATCACCAAGGGTAGCGAAGTGTGGGAGATGGTGGTCCAAGAGGTCGACCTGACCGTCACCGCAACCGCTACCCCACCCGCCGCAGCTGGATACGGACCACCCCCAAGTTACGAGCACAAGCGTCATCTCGACAAGCACGCTCACCACCACCGGATTTGAGCGTTGATACCCAGAATCATAGCAAACCCCACGGGTGTTTACCTGTCCAGTGCATTGAGCGGCATTTCGGGAGGCACGGTGTTGTTTTTAGTGTTTCACACAGTCTGATGAAGTCCACACTCTAACCGAGTTGGGTATATGCGGGAATCGAGCACCAGGAAGAAGGCAGCCATCGTCAACCTGTAGCGAGGCAGGTCCTGCGCGTGCACACTGTAACATATCCAGATTCCAAAGAAGAAACAAACGAGAGAGAAAGAAAAAAAAAGCTACCCCATATGACACGCACTTTTTGATGGTAAGATGAGCCCGACGGCATCAGCACCATAGTTTTTATCATGGCATACACATACCAACACATGACGGCTGAAGGCGACGAGCGAGGCAAACGGCTGAATCAGCATTTTGAGCTGAGCAGTCTTGAGATGACCCCCCTTTTTTTCTTTACACCAGCGATGAGACTTGTTTGTTTGTCTACCGCAGTTATGTTCTTCTTTCTCTTTTTACTTTTTGATTCGTTTACAAACTTTACATTTCACTTCTCGGTCTCTCTACGGACTGTGACCTGGGGCCAAATTTCTCAAATTTCCTCCTGATTCGTGCTGTTTTTACTCTCGTGATTGAATACGATATGCAGGGTTATGAGGTTGCGAGGTGTCCTTGTACCTATGTGCCTAACTTCTAAGCACGTATCGCACGGATATCTCTCTTCTATACAACTGCCATGTACGAGGTTAGGTATGGAAGAGTACCTGGTACCGTTGCACTGGAATGGAATGGAACGGAATGGAAACAGTTTCGAATATGACTAATCCGCTGGTAGATGCAAGTCGCATCACATGATTTCGAGTCTCTGTCGTGAATACCCACCCACACTTGTGGCTGGGGCAGCTCAGCCTTCCTCGCCAGCCTCGTTCATGATCAGCAACCTCGAGTATGCATTGTATGCAGTGCAAGCGCAATCTACCACGTCGTCACCCACTTTGCCCTTTGCCGTAGTGAAGGCGATGCATCCGTCCCTCCGTCTACAAGACTGTAGATATTTCCCGGTAGGTGTCGCACTCGTAACTCTTCTTCTCTCTTGATATCAATCTGTAGCATGACCAACCACTTCACCAACACACCCGAAGCCCTGCTCGGCAGGAATGATTCGAAGAACCCCGCGTCCACATGTAAAGGCATCACGGGCTCCGGGAGGCCGTGTCGGCGTGCATTGGCTGCTGCAAAGACATCTCCCCATGACAGTAGGAGGAGGAGGAGGAGGAGGAGGAGCTCGGCGGGCGGCGTGGTGGCAGTGGTGGAGGAAGACGGCGGGATGACGGATGCGGATTTCTACTGCTGGCAGCACAAAGATCAGGTGCAGGTGTTGCCGCAGGATGGTCCGAGTACGCGATCGAAGAAGAAGCGGACCACAGAAGTGTACCCACTGCAGGAGAAGAGCAGCATCGATACGCTCGTGCAAAAGCTCGGGATCGAGGCTGTGCCGGAGAATATTCGACGGAAGGCGAGATTGAAACCGAATGATGGTGTGAGGCCGCCGAGAAGGACGGCTACCGCGGACTTTGCAGAATCACGACCGGGCGCAGTGGGACCCTCGAGTGAAAAGCCTGTGAAGCCCAGCTCGAGGCGGAAAAAACCTGGATTCTGGACTTCGTTGTGCTCGTTATGCTGTGTATCGAGCGACAATGACGATTACATTGAAATTGTGCGGCACAAGCAGCGCGTGCAACATAGTACCACGCCGCCTGCGGAAGTGTTCACCACGTCTCAGCCTGCGAGGAGGTCCTCCTCGCAATTGCCACCTCGTCGACCAGCAGGGTTCGGTAATGATACTACGTCAAAACAACGAACGTCTTCCAACCCCGACACCGGCCGGCTGCTGTCGCTCATACCTCAAACACTGCCGCCACAGACTACTTCCAGCGTACTCGCTGAACTCATCAAGCCCATCAGCGCGGCAGATGAAGATGGCTACATCTATATTTTCTGGTTGACACCACAGTCGAAAGCTCCGCCTTCACAATCCACTTCCCGATCTCTGCTCTCGCCCAGCTTGGATCGACCACGCAATGGACGCCGTATGAGCGATATCCTGACGGACTTCTCCTTTGATGGTACAGAGGAAGAAGAAGAAGAAGAAGAAGAGCCCATCCGAGGGGCAGGCGCCAGGGGACGCGGCAAGAAAAAAACCATCATGCTCAAGATTGGCCGAGCCAACAATGTCACTCGTCGTATGAATGAGTGGCAGCGACAATGCGGATATGCCCTGAATCTGGTTCGATGGTATCCCTATATATCCTCCACCCCGGCAACAACTTCTTCTGCTTCTTCTCCTTCTCCTTCTTCTCCTTCTCCTTCTTCTGCTTCCACTATCGGTTATCCAGACTTGTCGTCTACACGACCCCCGAGCTCTTTACGAGCCGATAGTGGCGCGGTACGCAAAGTCCCCTTTGTGAAGCGCGTCGAACGATTAATTCATGTGGAGCTTGCAGATCAGCAGGTCAAGAGGCAGTGCGAGGCGTGTGGGAAGGAACATCGCGAATGGTTCGAGGTGGAGGCCAGTGAGCAAGGAGTGAGGAATGTCGATGCCTGTGTCCGACGATGGGTGGAGTGGGCGGAACGGGAAGCTGCAAAGTACAGTACTACCTAGGCAAGGTACATGTAGATGTTAGACCTTTTTTTTTGATGTGTATGTGTAGGTAAGTGAGATGATGCTCGATATTCTACCCTACCATAGCCTAAGGTACAGCCTCTTTACGCAGGTTTCCCCCGATTACTCTCCCCACCCGTCTCCGTCTTCAACTCGTCCTTTTTCACAGCCTCCTTGACAGCAGGAAAATTAAACACGTCCGAAATCCCTCCCTGGAGCCCGTGTTGCCACCAGCACCACGACGACCACCACCTTCTTCCTCTTCCTCCTCCTCCTCCTCCTCCTTCTCCTCGTGGGGTCGACTCAAAATGCGTCCACGTCAACAATCCGACCCACGGTTGCACATTCCAATGCAGCGTCAAGGTCGCAAAGGGCCTCTCGGCCATTTTCCCCGAGACATCCGTGATTTGATATTTGGGTTTTTGGTCTTGCAGGCGCACAATGCCGGGACCAGTTCCCTCGGGATACGCTTTTCCCGCGAGACCCAGAGCGCGTTCTTTTTTGGTAAAAGTCTTCTTGCTCTTCTTCTTTTTGCCGTCATTGCCCGTGGTGGTGGTGGTGGTGGGGTGAATGTAGGTGTTTTGGTGCACGGGGGCGGAGTCGGAAGGGATAATGGCGTCCCAGACGACGACTTCGGAGTCGGGCACGTTTTGGGGGTTGTCGGAGGGGTAGGAGGCGGTGATGTAGGCGAAGACTTGTTTGGTGTTCCAGTTGAAGAGAGAGGAGAGGTCGGCGTCGAGGTCGAAGGTGACGTGGGCGTATTCTTCGCGTTTGGTGCTGTAGTAGTGTGGTCGGCCTTTGACTCTGGGTGGGGGGGGTTTATATCAGCAGTGCTCGGATGTGATGAGTGAGGACAGCAGACTTACACTCGGACATTCTTCAGCTCCAAAGTGGCCGATGGGTTCTGCGGACTCAGTAGGACGCTGACGGCGATGGCTGCTGCCACGGCAAAGGCCACAGATGTGAAGAAGCCAAAGACATTCTGCACGCGGACTAAAGTGGAGTGCATGATGGTCGTGGTGTTGATGTGATTCCAACCATGTCCACCTTCACGAGGAGGTATGTACCTTAGGTACAAGCTGTCCTCGAAGGCTTGGCACTGATGAAAGCTTCTTTTCTTACCTAACTCACTTTCCTTTCTTACCTACTCACTCACTCACTCACTCACTCACTCACTCACTCACTTCTGCCAAGACCATTCATCTGCTATATACTATACACTATACCTCCGCCTCCTACCTCCTGATCTGGACAAGGTAGCGAGCGGCTGAGTAGGAGGTAGCCGGCTTCTGTAACAAGCCACGATGCACGCCCGACTCACGACCACACACAACTCCGAGCGCTGTCCTTTCGTGTGCAAATCACATCGATGCACTCGCCGGACGTCGTGACTAAAAGGCAATATATACTGTACCTAGGTACTGTACGCTCTGCTGCTGTGCAACAGGTTCTTGACATGAATCCACGAGTCAGCCACCGACAGACAACTTTTGCGCCTACCAACTGCGGACATGGGTATATCACGAAGCCTATCGTCGTTACTCTGCATCACCGTTCACGTTCCACAACATGATGCCGTAGCTTCACGCTTCACCGGCCGAGTCTGGCACTCTGCCGACTGTACGCGCCCACTGCGAGCCCACTTTTTACCTCCTACAGTCCTACCTCCTACTTACTGCAGACGGCGAGGCCCCGTGTACTGTACCTCGCAAACAGGAACAGGATGCAGATGCTATATACCACTCCACTTTCGTGAGAGGTCCCACGGCCATACATACACGTGGTCGTGCTATGCTCCATGAACATAAGGTTGTGCTCACGGGTCGATCGGAGGTAGGAGGTCGCATCCTCTCGACTTCTTCCACCTCGTCCCGCAAAACTGCAGCTTTCCGGCTCATATCGATGGAACGGCAGAATAAAATCATCTCTGACATTGACCCATGACATGCAGGCACGCACGCCGTTTTAAACGGCTGTAAATCGTTTCTGTTGCACCACTGTATTAAGCCCTTGCCGCCAGACTAGTCGC
>JH792517.1:87790-114451 GCA_000291705.1 Sphaerulina populicola P02.02b
TATCATATAAACTAACTATATATCAAAAGGGTAGAGGTAGGTCTATCTATACTCTCTCTCTCTCTCTCTCTCTCTCTAGGAGGGAAAATAAAAGCCGCAAGGACTAACAGAGAGGGATGGATGGATGGATGGATGGATGTATAAGGTATGAAAAGACGTTAGCCTCTAGAGCCTACTATATATACTTCTAATCGTTTCTGCTACTAGGGGGCGCTATTGGAACATTTTTTTTCTTCGTGTACGAATGAGTTCTATGCACATGAGGCTACGAGTAGGGGCTGGGGCCTTGATAACGTCTCTGAAGTATACATCTTGTCACTACGCCTTGAGCACAGTCTCAAGCACATGCTGAGGAGCGCTGCTGGAATGACGACAAGCAGAAGGTTATGTATTCGAATGTCTTTTCATTCCCTTATACAGACTACTATCATTTTCATGCGCTAGCAACAAGCACCTCATGAATGCTCACCCATTCCATCGGATGCATGAACAGGAGGTTCTGTTCAAAGAGATGCGCTCTCTTTCTGGCAGCGCAATGATACGGAGCTTTGCATCGCCGTGTTGCATCGACGCACCAGCGTTCTATGGTCGTCCACTGCGTCGTCTCTTAGTAGGATCAAAGCCTTGCTGCGCCTCATCGTGTCTTCTCTTCCTGCCATCTGGACCTCCTGGTGGACCATGCTCCTCTCGCGGCATGCCTCTACCACTTGACTCCTTTCGATCATCCTCGCGTCGAGGATGCTGGCCACCTCTAAATTCAGCTTGTGGTCCTGATGGGGCCATACGATTAGCTCCGCTCGATCTCTGATCATTCTGATATGGTCCTTGCGGAGGGCCATTAAACGGACCAGATCCGTGCGATTGCGAGCGATGAGCATGTCCCTCTTCTGTTCGCGAATGCTGGCGGTCGGAAGCTCTATGGTCACTACGAGATCCATCACGAGCACTATCACGAGGCCGGTCATCGCGTGCTGATCGATCTCTTCGAGACCGACCGTCGTCTGCAGGACCAGGTGGCGGTGGAGGAGCATGTCCATGTCCAAAAGGTTCGTTGTGAGATCGCTCTCGGCTTTGGTGGCGACTGCTGGACTGCCGGCCATCGTCACGATGTCGGTGACTGCGCTCATTCCCAGAATCTGTTCTGTTTTGGAAGAGATCAACCGTAGACGCCGGCACGGCAGGAGGAGCCATAGGTGGTGCGTTGGCTATGCTTGACTGCCGAGACGAAGCACCTCTGAACTGCACACCTTGAGGACTAGCTTGACTGCCGTTGCCTTGCAGAGCGGCGTTGATAGTGGCGTTGATACTGGCACGTTGACGATTCTTCTGCTGCCTCTCTGCTATTGTTGCAGGGCCCGATGGTGGTACGTTGCTCACAGGTGGAGGCCCCGTTGGTGTGCTAGACGAAGGACCATGGCGGCCTGGTCCACGAGGCGCAGATGGCGGCGCTGCTGTCATTGGCGAAGCCGCGCTGACACTGCGTGGGCCATTCGGGGCAAAATTCGTCTGGATCTGTGCAGGCTGAGGTGGTTGGCCGACGTTGGTGAGTCTGCTTGGGTGGACGGATGGCCCGGTCTCGGTTGCAGGCGTGCTGGGTGCAGAATTTGGGGCAGAAACCCGATCCATGTGGCCACCACTCGCCTGTCGAGATGGTCCACGGGGCGCCACAGGGGTAGAGTGCTCAGGTTGTCTCGCAAGAGTCGGCGATGGCAAAGACGGAGTGCCGGGTGGTGGTGCAGTGAAGTTTCGACCGCTCCTATTGCCCCCCGGGCCATTCTTAGGACCCGTAGGTGGCTCGGCTGGCGCATTCAGTCGACCATAGGTGGACTCTGCTGATGGAGGAGGCATCTCTTGTAGTCTCGGCCCCCGAGATCGAGAACCTTGCGGTGCAAGATCCTGCTGTGGCTCCAATCGATTGGGCACGTCTCGAGAAGAATCTGCGAGCCGCCCGTTCGTGCGACTGTCGGATCGTGCTTGGAATGGGGGCGGGCCGTTGCGATCGTCCATGTGGCTGCGCTCTCGACGCTGCTCTTGTTCTACGTGAGGTCGCTCTCGCTCTCGATCTCTACTTGCACGTGGGATAGAGTCAGGAGGGGTATCCTGGTTGATCAAGGCAAGGCGAGCTGGATTCACCGACACTTGCTCTTGTTGCGGAGGTGCCACAGAGCTAGCCACGGTTGGTGGGCCTCGGTGAGTCTCGGAAGTGACAGCCACGGAAGAGATGTGTCCCATTCGGTCCGGGTGCAGTCCACTGTCAGAAGCTCGGCTCGCCAGTGGCGGGCGATCTCGCGGTTCGGGCGCGTGCCGGTTCTGATGGGTCGGCGCATCATGACGAGATCCACGCGACTCTTCGCGGCCATAACGACCATCGGCTGATCCACGATCGTACGGTCGCTCATCACGGTACGTTCCACGAGTGACGGGGGCCGGCGGCGTCCTCCCCCGTCCGCTACGGTGACTTGGCGACTGATCCCGCGAGGCAGGTCGGACCTCACCTCCTCTCTCGAGTCTGCCGTAATGATCATCTGGCCGGTCACCGTAGTGGCCGCTATGTCGTAGACCAGACTGTCCAGGAAGCGGCCGGTTGTACGCAGACTCTTGGGGACGGTTCGGGAGATCGCGAGGCAGCCGTGAGCTTTCCACTCGGTGCGAAGCATCTCGTGAATCAGGTCGTAGCGGCATACTCGAATGAGGAGCGCTCTTTGCTGGGAATGGTGCTGGTGTAGATGACTTCGACTCAGACCGCAAACCATCTCGGTCAGGCAGTGGACGTGCTGGACGCGAGTCTGCCAGCTTTGGCGTGTCCCTGCTCAAGGGTGCGATGTCTGCAGATGCAACATCCTTGATGCTCTGGGAAACCGTGACCTCTGCCTTCGCCGGAGCCACTTTTTCGTCTCGTATCTCACCATCCTCGACAGCAGACTCCTTTCTCGGGGGGCCGATGGGAAGCGTAGGTGTGAAATCGGGTGCAGAAGCATTAAGCTTGGCGGTGCCTGGTTGAGGGGTTTCTGGTCTTCCAGAAGGCTCTTGACCACCAGTCTTTGCGCCCTCCTTGGCGCCCTCCCCAAGTCTGAAGTTTTGCGGTAAGACCCATTGCTTCTCTCGGTTCTGAATTGGTCCGCGAAGCGACATCGCAGCAAGTTTGAGGTCACTGCGCTGTTCTTCTTTCGACAATCTTTCGACCTGGTCAATCATGTTCTTACCGTGAAACTTGATCGCCGGGAACACTTGATGGATACCCTTCAAAACCATGATGCCATTCCGGATGTGCATGTACTCTCCGGATTCGAAACAAGCTTGCAGCGCGCCATTGAGCGCGACGTGAATGTTGAATAGCATCCTGCGGAAGGTCTGCCAGTCCATGACAGACTTGGGCTCGCCGGTGGCTTCGAAGACTTTCACGAACCCCGGCAATTTCTTCTTCAGACCCAATGCCTCTTTCTCGTATGTTGATTGGTCTGCGTGCCACCGATGAAGGAGTTTGAGAGTCTCCAGCAAGAATCGCGCGAGATGCTGCGCTTCATTCTGTGTGCATCCAAATATGAGCGAGCACAACTGCTTCTTCTTGAATAGTTGGAAGAGAAGATGCATCAGGCTGAATCCAGGCGTGCCGTTCTGGTGCATGAGCTTCATCATCTCGAAGGAATAATGAGAGTCGATAGCGGACAGCATGGCTCGCGGAAGGAAGCATTCTTGTAGGAGAGCCTGGTGCTTTGCTTCTATCGCGGCTTTAATCTGCTGCGGATCGACGGCAGCTGGCTTCGGGAACCAATAAGCGTTCTCGCCGGGGATGATCTTGCTGCCAATCTTACTGCCACTGATCCGGTTGCGCACTGCCATGTATGCAGCCATGTGTTGCATGGGCTCGGACTTCAGGCTGTCATACCACTTCTGCAACGCCCTCTTTCGAGCATCACGCTCTTTGGTGGCGATGCTAGTGAGATCACTGCGGTCCGCATTGATCTGCTTGATTTCCTGCTCGATGCGATTTGTCTCCTTTTGGTAGCTATCGGTAGGTACCAGAACGTCTTGGTGAGTGAGAGTCCAGAAAGTGACATAGAAAGGAATGCTGAGACGCGCAGCCAAGTCCGGTAGCGCATCTGTGAGTTGTTGGATCACGGGTTCAAGCACGGGATGCCATGGACTTGACGATTGCAATGGGTTCGCGGAGTCGATCTCCATATGCTTCGAGTCTGCCGCTTTCGCGTCGATGTCTTCAGCATCATCTGCAGGCTTGACCGGAGCTTCCTCCATGACAGTGTCGCTGCTCTTATTTGCTGGGGCAGCTTCCGGCTTTTCTTTTTCCTTTTCCTTTTTCTCGTGCTCCTGTTTCTTGGCTGCATCATAATCATTCATACGGCTGCGAACAGCCAAACGATGAATCAGCAGTGCAACGCTGGGCTCAAGACCGAAGTCGTGCACGAGGACTCCCACTTCAGGCACCGCTGCCTCGAGTTCTTGTGGTTTCAGATTCCACTTCAGTGCGTCAAGGTACTGCGCAAATACAGCCGAAATCTTGTCCAAATTATTGCCGACGACTTTCAAGGGGGCAAAGCGAAGCTCTTCGCCATGTGCGTAGAGCTTGCGGTCTTGCGCGATAGCGATGAGCAGCTGGCCAACCAGACCCGAATTGCTGAGGCACTGCATGAGACGTCTTGCCGGCTTTTCTTTCTCTTTGGTGTGTCTCTTGTCGGACAATTGCTCCAAGATATAACTCTGCAACGAGACACCACCCGCCATTGCTAGCACTTGAGTGTCATTGAACTCTACATCCGAGCGGATCCCAGCCATTTCGACCAGAATTTGCTCGAGCATCTCCAAATCCGTGGTCTCTCCGGATCTCAGCTTGGAAGCGAGGTATTGCAGGATCGGCGTGGGGTTCAAGTAAGTATACTTCGAGAATAGATTAGCAACGAACCGTGACAATGCCTGAAGCCATGGACTGGTCAGCATGCCATCACCCTGCATGCGGTTGCGATGGTTTCCACTGAGCGAATTGATCAGTGCCCATGTGAGCACCTCATACGCCATGGGCGAGAAGTATCGTGTGCACTCCACGAGGCTAGGAATCATGTTGGCGTACACCTCGAGTTGGCTGATCATCTCCACCATGACAATGCCTGGCGCTGCCAATGATACTTTTCCCAGCGCTCTGCCTTGCTTTCGTACGGTGTCGTTGGAAACGCGACGGAGGACGTCGCGCACTTCTGCTTTGTTACGTGCGAATGCATCACGGACATCGGCCTGCCTGGAAGTCGAGCCCGAGAACCACTCTGCATACACATTGTAGCGAGTGCTCAAAGGGTAGAGCTTGAGCAAATCGAACACTTGTTGACTGAGTTGGGGGTTATGCTTGCCACAGCTCAGTGCAGGAATAAGCAGACGTCGCAGGATTGTGAGCCAGCGCGCTCGATTGGCGGGCGAAGCGTCACCAAGAAGATTCTGCTCAGCAAGACGCAAAAGTGTTCCATAGATCTCGGGGTCTTGCCCGATCTTGGGACCCAGGAAGCCGATGAAAGTGTCGCACAGAAGATATACGTCGTCAGAACTTTGACACAGAGGGATATTGTCACTCCAGTCGCTGTAATAGTGTCTGTACTCGTCACCCGATTTGCTGAAACAATCATTGTGCAACCAACGAATCGGCTTCTTCGCCGACCATGAGCTGACCGGTAGCTGTCCGTTGGGCTGTACGGTCGTGTTGCTGAGACGGTCATTCGTCCTACGCATGTCCGAAAGCCCGCGAAGAGGCTTCACAGACTCCGTCATGTTGCTCAACATGTGCCGGAGAATGCGGAAGAAGAATGCAGGAAGTTCACTGTCCACTTCTGCTAACCACGGAAAGCGACCGAGGATGTATAGAGCTTCGGGAAGAGCTCCAATGAGCAAAAGGGCTTTGAGCAGGTAGAGCTTCTGATTTGTGGGAGGTGGCAACTCTGGCTTGGCATCGTCTTTCTTGTCTGGAGCTGGTGTAGTGCCGCCGGTCTTGCTCTTGTCAAGACGTGTATTTCGCGACACAGGGGTATCATCGGGCAGCGCACCCGCCATCAGGAGTGCATTCATCCCTCCACCAGGGCGGTCTTTGGCGTCTTTCTCCGCCTTCTCCTTTTCGAGCCGCTTCCTCTCTGCTGGCATGTCCTGGTCCGATGGATGGAGGTGTGGGTACAAGTCTCGCAAAGACACAAATCCAATCTTGATGAGTAGTGCTGTGAGGTAGATGAGGTTGTCGGGCAGTGTATCCTGCGGATCGCGCGCATCGGAAGCATAGAAGCGTAGCTTGAAGCCCAAGAGCTGAGCAGCGTCGTAGTTTCCAGGGGGTGGGAGGTGACGAGTCTCTCGCATGTACTTTCGATCTTCATTCACGCGTTGCCGTTTGTGCTGGTTAGTCTCCTTGCCACGAGAATCGAGCTCTGGCTGCGCTTCCTGCTCCAGCAACGGCAGTGCAGAGTCGAAGTCCACAATTTTGCGTGCGCCTAGCTCAAAGAAGGCTTTCGTACCAACCTCTCGCACTTGTTGCCAGAATCGTACGTCACGAGTCCGTCTCAGAGCAGTCAACTGCTCGCGCTCATCAGTGGTGAATGCAGACCTTCCAGATCCGGGTAGGCACCAGGCAGGCAGTGTGCTGAAGCCTTGATCTTCCCATTTCAGATTGTCAAGCGATTCGTTGCTCGGCCACCACGAGCTCGCGCGGTAGAACTTCATAAAGAAAGGATATGCTTTGACCAGGAGATCAGCACTGACATCGAGGGTAATATCCAGGACACGGCCAACATCGAGATCAAAGGCTCCGACCAGGGCTTTGACTCGCTGGAAAGCATCTTCTGCGATGAAGGGATCATCGCCATTGCGCTTCTCGAAGGCTTGCTGCGCTGTGTTGAAGTACTCCGTGATCAGCTTGGCATATCCCTCGCTTTCTTCTCGCAACAGATTGAAGTTAGCTTGTCGATACAGAGCATTAGTCGTCTTCCGAGTTCGCATCTTCTCGAACGTGCTGCGCACGAGAGAAAGTTCCTGCAGCAACGGTATATCGAGTTCCAGTCGCATGGTCTCTTGGTCAATTCCAGTGGCAGCCACAAGACCCTTGAGGACCTGGCCTTTGTGACCGGACTCGAAGAGAAACGAAAGATTGTTCAGAAATAGAAGCTCGACATCAACGCCATCACTTTCATGCTTCGCGGCAATCAACGCGCGGACAGTATGACCAGCTTGCTGTCCGGTCAACCTTCCATCTAGGGCCGACCGTATGAGCTCCTGGACAAGGTCGCTGAGTTGCATCTCATCTAGCGTTGCGGCCGTGTCGAGTATGGACTGACCGCCCGTGTCGGTCCATACTGCCACAACTTCGTCCACCAGGTACGAATAGTGGTATGGCATCCTCTGGTCGCTAGGCACATCTTCTGTGGCCGCCTCTCCATTGTTGGTTGGCGTGGTCCCCGATATTGGTACGTCTCCATTCTCAGCTGGCCTACGGTATCATGTCCTGGTCAGCTTGTATTCACTTTTCTGCCCACCGCACTTTGGCCGGTCGAGATCGGGACATGCTCTTGACTAACGTTTCTAGGTGTGATGCATCGCCTCCGTTGCCATTCAGGGGTGTGTTCGCTGACGATCTTGCTTCATCAGTGGTGGGTTCAGCTACGGCGCTGGCCTTTGATGCCCGTTGCGATGCCATCCGCGAGTTCTCAGGTCGGTACGGCGAAGCTCGTGAAGCGTCGTCGGAATGCTGGCGTTCAGGTCGCTTCCGCTTGCCGCTCGGGGGCGCCATGATAGCGACACTGAATCGACACGAATTGGGAACAGGAAAGGGCCGAGTGAAGTGGTGTCGTTGTCAACATAAGGGTGGAAGCAAAGGAAGTGGTAGAAGGAGTGGATCGAAGTGGTCGATGGTCGGCGCGCGGCCGGCGCTGTCGTTGTTGTTCAGGCTACTTCCATGCGCGGAGGAAACAGATGCCAGAAGCTCGTTCGGGTTCGTGTCGAGCGCAAAGATATCTGATGGCGTCGGTTGGCGGTATGTCGTTGTGATGGTTGTCGTGATTTCAGAGATGCAGGGCTGGGCTGGTGCAATAGGTATGGATGGAAGCGCGCTCCAAACGTGGTGGCGCTAGTTCGTGCTAGCGGCATCTCCTGACTAAGCTCACCCTGACTTTTCTGCCTCGCTTACCCTGACTTTCCAACCTCGTTTGCTACAGCCGTACATATCAAGAATGCACCAGGTACATCTCCTCTGGAGCGTGTCGTTCTCTTCGTCCAGGGGGCCACCAACAGATACCGTATGTATGCTAATTCACAATAATACTATCCCTACTGACAACCTCCTTCGCCAGTCGTACAGTATACAACCTCTCCTGTGCCGCAATAATCAACTGATTGCCCGCCAATGCGAAATTGGCAATAGGAGCAGCAGCCATACTCTTATTCGCCAGGAAATACTGCCCGTTCACTAACCCCAGTACTTTGCCGCTCTTAGGGCTTCTAATCACAATTCCCTCGCCCTCAGCCGTCCACACGCGTCCAGCATCGTCCACGTGAATGCCATCAGCGATGCCCTTCCTGACTAGCCCAAAGACACGGCGCTTGGAGGGATACATGTCCTCGTCAAGATCGTACTGATAGATATATGGTCCCAGCCAGGACGACGCTCCACCGAGAGTGTTCTCATATGGGCGTGCGGCGTAGTAAGTCGGACTGCTATCAGTGACGTACAGTGTTCGCTGATCAGGCGAGACTCGAATGCCATTTGGGTTGATATCGTTCCGTGAGATGACCTGCTGTACAACATCGTTCTGTGGGTCCCATCTCCAGACACCAGATGGAAGTTGGGCAACTGGTGCAGTGTCTCCCCATGCAGATGACGAGTACGGAAAATCGGTAAAGTACAAGTATGTGTCGTTTCCTTTCGTAGCCCATACGACATCGTCGCAACCGACAAAAGGCAAGCCGAAATAGCTGTTGACTACAGGTTCCACTCGCAGGGATTGGACATCTACGCTGTATATGCCTCCGCGGTAGGTCGTGTTGGACGGATATGTCGCGAAGTAGACTTTGCCCCGAAAGTAGTAGCCACCATTGCTATAGCGGAGTCGCTCCGTCCCAGACGTGTTCAATGTGGAGACAACCAAGGTGTTGAGGTCGAGCACAAAGACTTCCGATCCTTCTGCCTAGGCTCAAGTCAGCTCAAGTGCCAAAGCAAAAACCGGAGGGGGGGGGGTATTCCTTCTGACCCCTTGAGAGGTTTCGCTTGTAAACCACGCTTCGTTCCTCTCCGGGACCCAAACTCCAGCCTCGAAGGCGATGAGGTCGTTCTCAGCAGTACGATGTTGTATCAGGGTAATTTGTGAGTCGTCGAAGATGTCGTGAAATTCAGGATCATAGGCAATGAAGGGCGCTCGAGTGGCAGTATGGAGTGTGGAGTCTATGCTGGAGTCGCTAGTCGTGGTGTCGTTGATGAAACTCCCATTGACATTGCCGTAGAAGCCATCGGGAAGTAAATAGGTCCAAGAAGATGGAACGCTCACTACGACACCTGGGGTTGTATTTCCCGAAGTTGTGTAAGTAGACTGTGCGGAAGCATTGACTGTTGCGAGAGCAAGTAGGCCGATGTAGTGAAGATAGTGCGGCATTTCCCAGAGATGTCAGATGAGTAGGTACTAGGTAGGTAGGCAATTCCGGATCTCGTCCTACTTGGTGGACCGGCAAGTTTTATACCGTAAGGTTACCTCGAGGTAGGTATTCTTGTGAACGTGATTGACGCCGCAGGTTGTCGGTGAAGAAACTTCGTGACGGCTTCCTCCTTCTCGTACCTCCGGAGGTCTTTTTCTTGAAGTGGCAAGGCATCGAGTTGAACTTGGGTATTCCAGACCCGCGTAACCGTGTATGCGGAATTCTCTTTCAAGCCTACCTCTAGGAGGTACCTAGGAGGTAATATGAGTAGATCCTCCAGTGCTGCGAAGATGAGAAATACCTCCCGCCCTACCTCCTACGCCAAGCCACATAATTCAAGAGATGTAATCCCTCCTAGCACCGTGTTTGCCTTACTGTACTCCCCTTTCTTCCCGCGTTCCTTAGTCCGTGGTCATCTAGCAACGAAATCATGTCATCGTTGCCATAAATCCGGGCGGTGTCAGCGGGGGTCCGGTATATCGTTACTCAAGTGTCGTGCACGTGATCGCGCGAGCTGCCCGAGCAACCGTCATCCTGAATTTCCTCTTCAGCAACTTGAGCATTCCTCTTCTGCAAGATACCTCCTACCACAATGGCTGCCCATATCGCAACAAGGCCAGCTGTGCAGCGCCCCGTGCCTCCTCACCACCCATGCATCAGCGATCGACAACGAGTGGTTGTCCAACATCCTGGCTACAGCGGCGACAACGTTCTCCTGTCTTTGCTTGCTGCTGATGGTAATACCTCCTAGTACCGACGCTGTTGTTGGCGTGCACTTCCGCACCGTGCACACTGCCTGCAGCATCATCGCAAACAACAGCTTCCATGGCTGGCTCTCTACGTCGCGGGTCGCGGACTACTCACCTGTTGAGCTGAGCGACAGCGCGATTCTGCCATCTGGGCTATACTTCTTCCACGTCCCGCTGGAGGGCGGCGTTACCACGCCCTATCCAATCGTTCCGAACTTCCGATCTTGGTCATTCCCTCATGGACAGGTGCCAGCTCCTTGGCGAGAAGCGATCTCCAAATCTCGATACGACAGTCCATTTACCGCGCCACCACAAGTCATCGTAGTCTCCCGCGATAGTACGTGCAGGATCACGAATTATATGGAGGGGAAAGAGATCGCGCATATACTTCCTGTGATGGAGGACAGCTGGTTCGTGCAGCAAGGCATGGGCAGATACACATCAATCGATGGCCGTAGCGGACGTGACCTGATCTTTTCTGACGGCAACATGACACTTATGCGAGCCGATGTTCATAAGAGTTGGGATGCAAGGCGTTTCACAATCGTGCCACAGCCGGCAGGAAGCAGCCCGTGCTCTCCTGCTTACCATGGACTACGACTGCAAGAGATACGTGGAATACCACCCGAATACTTTTTCGCTCGTTTTGCTTGGGACATATTTCCAATGCTGCATGACTTCTTGCAGGCTGGTCTAGCACGTTGGCTGGCAATCTACAACAATGAGCACGGAACTATACAAAAAGAGTGTGTGACTGCAGACGTCTGCGAGCGGCTAAGTCGAGGTCAAGTGGTCACAGATAACGAAGCAGACAGCGTGGTTAGTGATGAGACTTGGCTCGAGCCTCTACCTGACAGCTCGGCAGCTCTAGGTCTGCAGGAAGCCGAAGTATACAGCAGTAGTAATCGGGGTCGTAAGAGACAACGATCGGATAGTGAAACATATGAAGCGAGTCTTGTATCAAGCTCACCTAAGACGAATCGTGGTCGCAAGCGGCGCCGTACACCTGAAGCTATAACTATGTAAATGAATGCTCCCTGCTGCGATTATAATAATTCTTAGATACTACCCGCATAGCGACTTTACTGGAGGGCCAATTTCCTCCATCTCAACCCTACGACAGCGTACTGCAACAGCTGCTTCCTTCTCCGTTACTACTTACATGGAACTTGAAGGCCAACTCGGCTGTGCACCCAGAAATAGCGTACAGTTCCATGAACTCCCTTACCAGGTATCCACCGTATTCCCAGCAGCAGCTTACAGTGCATGCCGGCGGCAGACCGAAAGCTGCTTTACGTTTGCAAGACGGGTACAGGTAGAGAAGTGCGTCAAGAGCAGACGGAGCGATTGCCCAGCAACGCCATCATATATAATAATAACGAGTCGTATAAAGGCCTGAAGTCCGAGGGTGGATGAGAGAATAACGGAGTCCTAGACTTTGGGATATAATATCATCTTGCTTATACTACGTACAAACATTCCGAGTACTATCAAGCCGCCTGCGCTATATGAGCAGCTGTTTCAGAAAAGGGCTCGGCAGATGAGATGCATCAGAGCGTGGGCGGTGGGCGTGGGCGATAGGCGTGGGCGTGGGCGGTAGGCGGTAGGCGGTAGGCGGTAGGCGGTAGGCGGTAGCAGGGCGGAGAGCCGGTGGTGTGGACACTGGACAGTGGACCTCCGTAGTCAGGTACCTCCTAGTGCTGTCTGTACTCCGTAACTGCCCCGGTGTCCTAGTGGTAGGGCGCCAGGCCGGCCGGAGGCTAGGGTTTGAGAGACTTGGTCACTCTCTCCACCCAAAACCAATAGTAGTAGGTTCGAATCCTATAGGGGGTACGACCACGGGGATAGGAATAAGGAAGGCTTGGCTACAAAGGAGGGGCTACAGGGGCTTTGAGGTTTTAGATGTACTATTTCAACCTAGTATCTGAGTTTTCCGAGAAGGGACTAGTGCCGTAATTAGTATAGGGGCTACTAGGGCACAAGGACGAGAATTCCCCCGAAATGATGGATTTGACGCCCGCTTAATCGATAATCCGTAGCCGTAACTAAGCGAAGAAAAACCCAATGTAACTAGCCAAGAGAAAAGTACACCGCCCCGGGGGGCAAGCGGTGGCCAGGTTAAAAACTGGCAGTGCTACATAGTCGTCGACTTTCATAAAGCACTAAAATGGATCAAACAAACAAACAAACAAACTCCGTAACTCCTATACCTGAGTCTCCTGAAAGGAACACCTGAGAACATGCGGTTCATAACTTTATCCCCCCATCCCCTAAGTTTAATGTAAAAGGAGTCCATATGTCATGAAAGGGGGATGGGAGGAGGCAAAAGTTGGATTGCTGCTGCTGCGAATTGAAGCGTTGCTGGGCAGTGGGCTCGGGACCAGCCACAAAGGCTTGTTTGGGGCCTTCCTACACTTCCCGTCGCTTCCATCGGGCATCCTCTCTCTCTCTCTCTCTCTCTACCTCCTATCTCTACTCCCTTGCTCTCGCCTCGCCAACAACAACAACAACAACAACAACAACAACAACACATCTCGTAGACTTCCCCCCCCCCACTACCACTACCACCACCAGTGAATAATAATAATCATACTCATACTTCCACGTGCTCCGTCTCCATCTCCATGATCGTGTGACACTCGACCGCCGACCGACATTGTCCTCCCCAAACAAAGTCTGCTGGTCTGGTCTAGTAAGCGCGCCGGCGTCGGCAAAATAAACACCCTGGACTAGGACTATTCTAGAGAGAGAGCGAACGGAACCTAGACTTTCAGGAGTGTCAACAGGGTTGTTGGATGGAAACTGCTGCTTCGAGCCACTGCGACTGTTCAACGACATCCTTATTCCTCACCACCCACACCACCCACACCACCACCACCACCAACCTCACTGCCGTCCCACGCCTCTACTGCGCTCCACCCACCCGCCCTCCGCCCTTCGCCCTCCTCCCCCGACTGTCGCTACCGCAGGCCCACGCGCCGTTCAATCAACACACCATGGCTGGCGCGTGAGTCGTCCCCAAAACTTCCTCTCGTATTACCCCATACCGCTCCTGCACGCCGACATCAGACCGGCTTGCGCCCACCTATCGTGCTGCGTGCCGTAGAGACATCTGATCACACACTGACATGGCTACTGACAGACTGGCTTCGCAATGGCGCTCTTTCTGGCACACCATGACCTCCAACGACCGCCATGCCGGGCCCGATTCTCCCTACGGTCGCGGCAATGGCCATGTCGCCATCTCTCAGTCGAAAAGCGCGCTCAACTCCTCACACAACAACAACAGCGCCTTGGAGTCCCGGACGGACCTCGACCTGGAAGCTGGCAATGGCTTTGTCAACAGCACTCCGAGCGCCCCGGGCTCGCCCAGTCAGCGCAGCAGCCTGTCGAGGACAAATACCGGCATGAGCGGCAAAATGGCAGACGTCAGCACCGGCGAGATCCAGATGCAGGCCTTCAGTGATGGTCTGCCTCCACCGCCGCCAGTCAGTCATTCCTGGAAGCGCATTGATCGCTGGCTCGAAGACAACTACGAGGAATTGTTTGAGAACTTGGGCATGGGAGCCACGGTGAACGACGTTAATATGTTGGAGCATGAGCTGGATTGCACGTTGCCGCAAGAAGTAAGAGAATCGCTGCAAATTCACGATGGACAAGAGCGTGGAGGTCTGCCGACCGGCGTCATCTTTGGTTGCATGATGCTGGACGTCGAGGAAATCATTCAAGAGTGGCAGCAGTGGCGCACCGTGAACGAGGCGTACCTCAGCGAACAGCGCTCATATGAGATTCCTCAGGCACCACTGAAGGCCTTTGCTGGCTCGTCGTCTTCTGCCGTTCCCATCGCACAAGCGCAGCCGTCGAGTAACCCCCAGTGGCGCGCAGAACTCCTCGACAAGCAGGACTCTCAGCCCCCGAACGCCATCCAGAAGGTGTATGCACATCCCGCATGGATACCACTAGCCAGAGACTGGGGTGGCAACAACATTGCGATCGATCTGGCACCAGGACCTACGGGAAGGTGGGGCCAAGTGATACTGATGGGACGCGACTATGACTGCAAATATGTCATCTCGCGCTCGTGGTCCGCATTCCTTGCCACCCTGGCTGACGACATGCACACCGACAAGTGGTTCATTGATGAAGACACGAAAGAGTTGAAATTGAGAGAGTTTCCTAAGCAAGGCGTGGAACCAGCATATATCGACATCCTTCGATGGAGATCAGATCAGAAATATGGCCGACGTGCACCCAAGAAGAGGCCTCTGCGCATCAACAGCAACGTCTCGCCGGGCGCCAACGCTTTCTCGCCATATGGGTCACCCACGAAAGAAGATCGAGGTCGGTCGCCACAACGCTTTGCGAATGGTAAAGCGCCCATGCACAATTCCAGTCCGCGAGGTCACGGAGGCGTCGGCAGTCCCCTTGCTCGCGTGACCGAAGAGAGCTCGCCGATCAATGCAGTACCTCCGCAATCATTGTCGCTCGATACCGCCGTAGAGACGCGAAGCAATGAGAAGCTGATTCCTGCCATTGACACGTCCACATTTGCAAAGTCTGACAAGGGGAAAGAAAAGCTGGTGCCCGGCATTGACACTCCTGTCGTCGCGAATGGTGACTTTGATGAGAGAAGAACCAGCCAGCCGTACCCACGCAGTAGGCTCGGGAGCAGTATGATGAGCAATAGTGACGACGAGGAAAAAGAGAATGTGACACCTTCGAAAAGCTTGGGCAAACCCAGTGTGGAGTCTGTGGAAGACGACATGAAGGATATCAAAATCTAAGCCGAGCGGAGCGATTGCGAGGAATGATTGAAGTGTCTGCATTGATTAAAGTGTTCCGAGCGTTGCTTTTGTCCAATCAGTACAGCATCGCATAGTAAGGCGCTGGAGGAGTCACGAACTGGAAATGGAAGGGAATGGAACGGCGGCATTCTCATCACATCTTATGAACGGGGAGAATGCGAAGAGGAGTAAAAAGAAGAACATGAAGCAACACCACAGAGTTTACGGCAGTAGAAGCAGCTTTGATATGGGAGCCAAGAGCTTCCCTCTGGGTTTCGGCCTCTGTACGTGTATATCTTGTTTATCAAGGGAGAGAAACTTTTCAGATTCTTCTTTGGATTACAACCACTTGCGTTCTTTTTGGCCTCGGAACAACATGGAAGACGAGTGGTTATTACCTCAGCTTCGTTACAACGATAACCGATTGAAGTTATAAGCACAGAGAACTCAGAAGGAGGGGAGCGAACATGGTCTTTGTAGACTCAAGTGAGTCGAGTTCGAGATTGCATTCGAGTCATACTGAAACTCAAGACTGCTCGTAAGTGAGCCCAGCCTTGCCGATTCGGGGTAGTTATGTCTGGCCCACAGGACATGTCTGGACTCTTCAGAAGATACAATCCTATTCCTGGTGTTCATGATAAGACATGGTCTACTCGGATCTGTCTAAGCCCAGCTCATCCTGTATAGGTATACATAGGTAGACTAATCGTACGGCAGTGATCATGTACAACAACAGCAACAACTATTCCTTACTTCTTCTCTTCCACACAGCAGCAACAATGTCGGAGCTGGACTCCTTCGGCGCAGAGTTTGAAAAATTTCTTTCTACATGGGACTTGGACAATTATTTCTATGATGCTACAGGATTAGCAGCACCTGATTTGGAGCAGGACTCCTTGACTATATGTCCGCAACAACATGAACACACTCTCCCACTGGATCTGGACACTGCGTTCTACTTTGACGCTGCACAAACATCACCACAGGTAACTGCGAAAGAGCCGGTCTCTTTCATCCTCGAACAACAGCAACGACAACAATCCTTTCTTCTCACTCCCTCAAACAGTCCCTCCAACCCATCAACCCCATCCACACCCCAACGCAAACCTCGACGCAAATACACATCTCGACGCAGGAGTCGACGCCCACCACTCCCCACCCAGCCCAGACGAGCCCAACGCCCGGAGAAGAAATTCCCTTGCACTTGGCCCGCCGGATGTACTCACGCGCCCTTCACATGTCCTCATAATGTCGCGCAGCACATCCGAGAGGTGCACACACATGAACGACCTTTTGAGTGCGAACACTGTCGAGCGGCTGGTGGGAAAATGAGGGCTTTTGCGAGACCGTGGACGCTTTATAGACATTTACGTGATGTTCATGGTATTGTTGATGATGATGATGATGGGGGAGATGAAGGAGGTGAAGGGATTGAATACCTACCTGGTATGCGTACATACATGTAGTCTAAATGGAAAGGTGTTGTCGTTGAGAAGATGGGGCGAGGCGCACCAATAAGAGTGGCTTCTTTTTTGGCGTTTTGTCCCTTGCCAAGCACAGCGTCACTGCCCTTTGCCCCTCCTTGGAGGAACAATTTCTGTAGACTCTTGTCTCAACCACAACATCAACACCACCTACCATCTACCACCTCACAACCACCTCAACCTCTGTCTTGATCGCTACTTGCTGTTCTTGACGCGAAAGAGGAGAAAAGATGGTTTCCGCCTCGAAAGCTGCCCGCGAGGCAAAGCGTGCCGCCGACGGTAAGGCACCAAAGAAGACGGCCGCCTCGAAGCTCGCATCAAAGAACGCCTCGACCGCCTCGTCCGTCAACGGCGACGACACGCCGCCTCTCCAGGATGGCAATGAGATCGACCCGGTTCCGGACAAGAAAGTGCTCACAAAGTTGGAAAAGCTGAAGCTGCAGGAGGATGCTGACGGTATCTCCGACCGCGTGACGACCGGTGTGCTGTCGTCGCTCGAGGCCAGCAGAGACGTAAAGATGACATCTTGCTCGCTCGTATTCCACGGCAAGGTTCTGTTCAATGACACCACGATCGAAATCACCTACGGACGACGATACGGTCTGCTCGGAGAGAACGGATGTGGCAAGTCCACGCTGCTCAAGTCCATCAGCAAGCGCGAATTCCCGATCCCCGATCACATCGATATCTACTTGCTCAACGAGGGTGCTGAGCCAAGCGACACTGGCGCCCTCCAGTGGGTGGTGAACGCTGCAGAGAACGAGATGGCTAGATTAGAGAAGCTTTCGGAGACTATCCTGGAGGACGAAGGCCCAGACAGTCCTAAGCTCGAGGCCATTTACGACAAGATGGATGGCATGGACCCATCTACATTCCACACTCGCGCCGGTCAAATCTTGACTGGTCTCGGCTTCAACAAGAAGACCATGGACAAGAAGACAAAGGACATGTCCGGAGGTTGGCGTATGCGTGTCGCGCTTGCCAAGGCGCTTTTCGTGAAGCCTTCTCTGCTTCTGCTCGATGACCCTACTGCACATTTGGATCTCGAGGCATGCGTGTGGTTGGAGGAGTATATGAAGAAGTGGGACCGCACATTGATTCTGGTCTCGCACTCTATGGATTTCTTGAACGGTGTCTGCACGAACATGATTGACATGAGGTAAGTTCACTCTTGCTACTTTTGCAAATTGGCGCTACGCCCAGCCTTGTGGGATCATTATGAACAATCCTGACACGGCTAACGTATCGCAGATTCAAGAACCTCCAATACTACGGCGGTAACTACGACTCCTACATGAAGACCAGGTCCGAGAACGAGGTCAACCAGCAAAAGGCGTATGAGAAGCAACAAGATGAGATCAAGCACATCAAGGAGTTCATCTCCAAGGCCGGTACATATGCCAACTTGGTGCGTCAAGCCAAGTCGCGCCAAAAGATCCTGGACAAGATGGAGGCAGATGGCTTCATCCAGCCAGTGCACCAAGCACGTGTCTTTACCTTCCGCTTCGCAGATGTTGAAAAGCTCCCACCTCCAGTCCTGTCTCTCGACGACGTCACTTTCTCCTACTCTGGAAACAAGGATGATACTCTCTACGAGAACCTGGACTTTGGTGTCGACATGGACAGCAGAACAGCACTTGTCGGACCGAATGGTGTGGGAAAGTCGACTCTGCTCCGCATCTTCACAGGCAAGCTCTCACCAAACAGCGGATCCGTGTCTCGCCACACTCACTTGAAGCTCGGCATGTACTCTCAGCACTCTGCCGAACAGCTCGATCTCACCAAGTCATCTCTCGACTTCGTCCGTGACCGATACCCCCACGTCTCACAAGACTACCAGTACTGGCGACAACAGCTCGGCAAGTACGGTTTGTCTGGTGAGTCGCAGACTGCGATTATGGGTACCCTGTCGGAAGGTCAGAAGTCCCGTATCGTCTTCGCGCTGCTTGCCATTGAATCGCCAAACATGTTGCTTCTCGATGAGCCTACCAACGGTCTTGACATTGAGACCATTGACTCGCTCGCCGATGCGATCAACGCTTTCACGGGTGGTGTTGTCGTAGTATCCCACGACTTCCGGTAAGTTTCTCTGTGCCTTTGAGCACCTCTCCCAAATGCTAATTATCTCTTTCCCATTAGACTGCTCGACAAGATTGCCAAGGACATCATGGTCTGCGAGAACAAGACTGTCACCCGATGGGATGGCAGCATCGGAGCCTACAAGAACCACTTGAGGAAGAAGATGATTAGTGCCGGTGCGGTCTAGATGTGCTCACGCCATGAAGGATTGAATTGGAGGCCTAAAATGATTTCCTAGAGAGAGATGCAGGAAGAAGGAAGGCAGGAATGGGAATGACGCTTCGGTAGTGCACCGAGCTCGCCTGGGCAGGTTCTATAGACGATTGCCTTGCCGCATTGCATTCGAGGGGATATCCTGCGTTGGGTCTGGCGTTTGCAACCAAGCTAAGTATAGATACCAAAAGATTGTTTCTACGCACATGATCTTCTTGTCCTATGCTCCGTTCACTTGGCTTGCCTGCACGGACTTTCGATTGGAAAGGAGTGGAGTGACAAAACTGTTCGCATCGGCGACACTAGACACTAGACACTAGTACAGACGGAAACATGGAGAGCGTAAGAGTTGAGTGAGTAAAAGTACATGATAATAGTCTACCCCTCCTCATTTTCATCCTCCACCTTCTTCTTATTCTTCTTATTTGTCGTCGTTGTCGTCGTCGTCTTCAGAGGAGGCGTCGGAGCGTCTTGATTGGTAGCACCTGTAGGTGTAGCCTGTTCTTCTAACAACAGTTGATAATCCTCTTCATATCGTCTCCACACTTCAGCATCTCGCGCGACTTTTTTCCGATTGCGCATCATTTTCTCGTGGGCGATTAGTCTGCGGTCGGCATCGATGATGGCTCCTGCTGTCATGCCGGACATTTGGAGGAAACTGATGGTTATTGAGAGGAGGGAGGGAAAGAGCGAGAGAGAGAGAGAGATGTTAACATGAGATTTTCTTTTCTTTTTTTTTGGTTTGTTTTCTTTTTCGTTCCCCCTTTTTAGGGCAGATTTTGATTGTTCTGGGAGTAGGGGAGGACTATCACATAACGAAACAACCACAAAGTACCAGGGGATCTAGAATGGGCAGAATACATACACTTTGAATTGAAAAGTCAGTCCTCTGTACAGGGGAGAAAAGGCATAGCCTGCTCCGGCGGCGAGGATCGAGAGTAGTCCCCACTGTGTGAAGTGGAAGGAAAAAGAAAAGAAAAAAAGAAGAAAAGAAGGTCAGTCTGTTGGATCTTTCGTATATATATATATATCCATATATAAGGTAAGGTACTGTTAACATACCTTTGCAGCTCCAGTGGCAGCCCCTCGAGCTGCTACCCATGATGCTTCATTGATTTCCTCGTCATTGGTGAGACTACCGTGCTTGCGCACCATTACCGCCCTCTCGGGAAGTGGAGACGGTGCAAGAGATAGTAGTGTTGTGACGGGAGGTGGTAACGAAGAAGAAGAAGAATAAAAAGAAGTGCTAGTGTGTATGTACCTAGTGAAGTGAAGTGAAGTGTACCTCCTAGTGCAAGCATCGAGAGGACAACGGGAACGGGAAGCAAGTCGGAAGCAGGTGCCAAGACCGCAAGAAAGCTTGTCGGCGTCGGAGCCTCCCGCCCGTTGGTGGCATGTGGGTCCTGTTGCCTGGGTCTGGTCTGCATGACGATTACGAAGGAAGACGTTCGGTGTTTGGTCGGGCGGATTTTACAGCCTTTCATGGGAACCAGGTACAATAATAATTAATGCCTCTCTACCTACCTCCTACCTCTCTGACCTCAGCCTTCTCGGGTTATGTAGCTGTATACCGCCTCTACTACCTCCTACCTCCACCTCCGCTATCTCTATGTACTCGCCGCTTACTCAATCCTTTGAGTAGACCTTTTTTCTCTCCTTCTCCCCTCCTCCTCCTCTTCCTCCTCCTCCTCCTCCTCCTCCTCTGCACCGCCATCTCAATGGTGGACTTCCGACACCCGCAAACCGTTCTCGGAGGACGTCTCTCTCTCGACCGCCACAGTCCCAATCTCGATCCCTTCTACGCCACCTACCTCGCCGCGTCCACCACCAAGGGAGGGAAGCACGCGCCCTTCTCGCTATGCGGTAACGTCGAAGGCTGGGGCCCTCTGAGTCCCTACCGATACGATCTCACGCCATGTTTCTTGGACATTTGGGTGCTTGCCATCTCCGCATGGGGCATCATCGCGGGCTTGGGAGCCGTGTGGTGGTTATACAAACAGACTACGCCGCAGCCTGTGGCGAAGAATTGGCACTTTTACGCCAAATTGGGCCTCATTGGGGCTCTTCTGGGGACCACAATCGCTCAGGCTGCGTTTCAGATTGAGCGATTCGATGGGGTGTGGTTCAAGGATATCCGCTTCTGGACAACCGTGGCGAACCTGCTGAGTCTGGTGGTGATTGGCAGCATTCAGTATATGGAGCATTGGCGTCTGCGCTATCCCCATGGAGTCGTCCTGATCTACTGGTTGTTCTCGTTGATCATTTACGGAATCAAGCTCCGCAGTCTGGTTTCGCAGGAGCTGTTCAAGGTACATGTCGCCTACTTTTCCGTCTTCACGGCTTCGGTGGCTCTGGCCTTTGCAGAGCTGATCTTGGAATGGCTCGTGCCCAAGAAAGTATCTGCGTACGATGCTCTGGGAGACGAGGACGAGTGTCCGCTCGAGTATGCCGACATCTTCTCGAAGCTGACCTTCTCGTGGATGACGCCAATGATGAAGTATGGTTACAAGGAGTACCTCACCCAAGACGATCTCTGGAACCTCCGCAGAAGTGACACAACACGAGCAACGGCCAACACATTTGACGAGGAATGGGAGTATCAGCTGGAAAAGAAGGAGAAGACGAAGAAGAAGCCAAGCTTGTGGATGGCAATGATCAACTCGTTCGGTGGTCCATATTTGGTTGGTGCCATCATCAAGACCGTGTCGGATTGTCTCGCCTTTGTACAGCCTCAGCTCCTCCGATTTCTGATCTCCTTCGTCGACTCGTACAGACCGGGAAGAGAACCACAGCCTCCCATCAAAGGCGCCGCTATTGCACTTGCCATGTTCGCTGTCTCGGTGAGTCAAACGGCATGTCTCCATCAGTACTTCCAGAGGTCATTCGAAACGGGCATGAGGGTCAAGGCGGCACTTACTGCAGCCATCTATGCGAAGAGCATGAAGCTGAGTAATGAAGGTCGTGCTTCGAAGAGCACTGGCGACATTGTCAACCACATGGCTGTGGATACACAAAGACTGCAGGATCTCGCACAGTTTGGCCAACAACTTTGGTCAGCGCCACTGCAGATCACTCTTTGCATGATTTCACTCTATCAGCTCGTAGGCGTCAGCATGTTCGCCGGTGTTGGTGTCATGGTCCTCATGATTCCCATCAATGGGGTCATCGCACGCATATCCAAGACCCTTCAGAAGAGACAGATGAAGAACAAGGATGCTCGCACCCGTTTGATGACCGAGATTCTGAACAATATGAAGTCCATCAAGCTGTACGCCTGGACGACGGCCTTTATGAACAAGTTGAATGTCATCCGAAACGACCAAGAGTTGCACACTTTGCGAAAGATTGGCGGTGTCACAGCCATCGCTAATTTCACCTGGAACACGACCCCATTCTTGGTATCCTGCTCCACATTCGCAGTGTTCGTCGCAATCAGTGGCCGACCTCTGTCCACGGATATTGTATTCCCCGCTCTGACTCTCTTCAACATGCTGGGTTTCCCCCTCGCAGTCCTCCCTATGGTCATCACAGCTATCGTGGAGGCTAGCGTGGCTGTCAATCGCCTCTCGTCGTACTTTACGGCGCCTGAGCTTCAGCCTGATGCCGTCATTCAAGGGGAAGCAGCAGGCGCTGGCGAGGAGTCTGTCCGCATTCGTGATGCCACATTCACCTGGAACAAGGACGAGGAGCGTAACGTGCTGCAGGACATCAATTTCAGCGCACACAAGGGCGAGCTGACTTGTGTCGTGGGAAGAGTTGGATCTGGAAAGTCGAGCATCTTGCAGACCATGCTCGGTGATCTGTACAAGATTAAGGGCGAAGTCGTTGTACGTGGCAGCATTGCGTATGTGGCTCAAAGCTCCTGGGTCATGAATGCTTCTGTGCGTGAGAACATCGTCTTTGGTCATCGCTGGGATCCACAGTTCTACGACAAGACTATTCATGCGTGTGCTCTTACCGAGGATTTCGAGAGTCTACCGGACGGCGATGAGACACAAGTCGGCGAGCGTGGTATCTCACTGTCTGGCGGGCAAAAGGCTCGTTTGACGCTCGCTCGTGCTGTCTATGCCAGAGCGGACATCTACCTCCTGGACGATGTTCTATCTGCAGTCGACCAGCACGTGGGCCGACACATCATCGACAACGTGCTAGGAGCCAAGGGTCTTCTCGCGTCCAAGACCCGTATTCTTGCTACCAACGCCATCCCAGTACTGATGGAGGCACACTTCATTGGCTTGCTCAAGGACGGCAAGATTATAGAACGTGGCACTTACGAGCAGCTCATGGCCATGAAAGGCGAGGTGGCTAACCTTATCAAGACTGCCAGTTCCGAGGAAGCAAACGACGAAGACGATAGGACGAGCGGTGTAGGCAGCCCTGGCTCTGAAAGCACCATTTATGATCCTGAGACTCCGGAGGACCCTGAAGAGGAAGCAGAAGCCGAAGATGGCATTACTCAGATGGCTCCTATCCGGCCTAGCGGTACGTATTTGCACCCTTTCCTTCGCGGCCTACTTGAGCCCGCACACTCTGGCGGATATGTTCTCGTATCCAAGGATCCAAATCGGTGTCGAACATCGCTTGCGGGACTGTGGGCCCATTTGGGCGAGCTTCTGCCAGAGCAATTCGCGTTTTAGTATCGAAATAGTGCTGACCTATTCCAGGCAACGGGCCTATGGCAACTCGGAAGAACAGTAATGTCACCCTTCGTCGTGCGAGCACGGCTTCCTTCCGGGGACCCAGAGGTAAAGTGAACGACGAAGAAGAGAACAAGGGCAATGTCAAGACTCGACAGAACAAAGAGTTCTCCGAGCAAGGCAAAGTCAAGTGGGATGTCTACAAAGAGTACGCCAAGAACTCCAACCTCATCGCAGTCGCGATCTATATGGTCACACTGATTGGCGCCAAAACCGCGGAAATCGGTAAGTCACCGCTGCAGCTAGCAGCGCATCGATGAAATCGGACATGCTCGGACTATGAAATTTCCATCCTTGTGCTGCTGTTCAACGATCCAGATAGGCTAACGCATGTATTCACAGGGGGGTCCGTTTGGCTCAAGCACTGGTCAGAGGCCAACGACAAGTCTGGAGGCAATCCGAATGTCACCTTCTACATCCTCGTATACTTTGCCTTCGGTGTCGGCTCCGCGGTGCTTGTCGTTATGCAAACTTTGATCCTTTGGATCTTCTGTTCGATTGAGGTAAGTTACCCGGGGCTTACTCCGGCAGAGCCACTCTGCCGACATGCAGCACACCCTGGCCATGTTACGGGTGGAAAGCTGCCGTCTGCATGAGTAGGCATGCTAATGCCGGTGAATTGACAGGCCTCGAGAAAACTACACGCATCGATGGCGCATGCCATGTAAGTCAGGTAGAGTGGGCGCTACGAGAAACAAATACACTGACACCAGGACAGATTCCGAAGTCCAATGAGCTTTTTTGAAACAACTCCGAGCGGGCGCATCCTCAATCGCTTCTCTTCGGACATATATAAAGGTATGCAGACTTCGGGTAACGGACGAACGCGAGATCGTCATCGGAGCGCTAACTGGGATATTAGTCGACGAGGTCTTAGGTCAGTGAAGTGGTTCTAGTGCTCGCGTAGCTGCAGTCGGACAAGTACCCGCGGCTAGATTGCCAGATGATCCTAGTCAAGCTAACATGATCCACAGCCCGCACTTTTAACATGCTGTTTGTCAACGCTGCACGAGGTATGTCTCGCCGTGGGGTGATCTGAGGATCTTGCAATGAATCTGATTTTGTGCAGCCATTTTCACGCTTGTGGTCATTTGCGTGTCAACTCCGGTCTTCATCGTGCTGATTTTACCTCTTGGCGGCCTCTATCTATGGATCCAGAAGTACTACCTTCGAACCTCTCGCGAGCTGAAACGGCTAGACAGCATTAGCCGCAGCCCCATCTACGCGCACTTCCAAGAGTCGCTTAGCGGAATCAGTACCATTCGCGCCTACCGCCAGACCAAACGCTTTTCGCTCGAAAATGAGTGGCGGGTAGACGCCAACCTGCGCGCGTACTATCCCTCCATTAGCGCCAACAGGTGGCTCGCCGTTCGATTGGAGTTTATCGGCTCTATTATCATTTTGGCGGCTGCGGGCTTTGCTATCATCTCCGTGACCACCGGCAGTGGTCTCTCTGCTGGCCTGGTTGGTCTGGCAATGAGCTATGCGCTGCAGATCACACAGTCGCTCAACTGGATTGTGCGACAGACTGTCGAAGTCGAGACTAACATCGTCTCAGTTGAGCGCGTGCTAGAGTATGCCCGCCTGCCCTGTGAGGCGCCGGAAGTGATCTTCAAGAACCGTCCGCCGAACAGCTGGCCGTCCAAGGGTGCTGTGTCATTTAACAACTACAGCACCCGATATCGCCCCGGGCTCGACTTGGTCTTGAAGAACGTGAGTCTGAACATCAGGTCTCACGAAAAGATTGGTGAGTGCACCCTTCATGCTGCGTTATCGCTCACGCCACTGCTACATGATCATGATGATCATCATCATCATCATCATCATACACTGCCCAGTGACCTTTGCTGCGTTGGCCGATGTTGTCCGCAACAGCTCATCCTGACGTCTTGCAGGTGTAGTGGGCCGGACCGGTGCCGGAAAGTCCAGTCTTACTTTGGCTCTATTTCGGATCATCGAACCAGTGGAGGGTGACGTTTCCATTGACAACGTCAGCACCAGCGCCATCGGTCTCCACGATCTACGCAGCCGACTGGCCATTATCCCTCAAGATGCCGCCCTATTCGAGGGCACTGTCCGAGACAACCTCGACCCTGGCCATGTCCACGACGACACCGAACTCTGGAGCGTGCTGGACCACGCACGTCTGCGGGACCATGTCGCGTCCATGACAGGTCAGCTTGACGCGCTCATCAACGAGGGCGGCTCCAACCTGAGCTCCGGACAGCGGCAGCTTATCTCACTCGCGCGCGCACTCCTCACACCTAGCAACATCCTGGTATTGGACGAAGCTACTGCAGCAGTGGATGTCGAGACAGACGCCATGTTGCAAACCACGCTACGGTCCAACATGTTCAAGGATCGCACCATCATCACTAGTGAGTTGTCTCTCGTGGACCCCAGTTTGACGCGGAAGAAAGCTAATCTCGATGGACGCAGTTGCCCATCGCATCAATACGATTCTGGATAGCGATCGCATCATTGTCTTACAGAATGGAAGCGTGAAGGAGTTTGACACACCGTCGAATTTGGTGCAAAGCAAGGGCTTGTTTTACGAGTTGGTGAAGGAATCAGGACTGCTGGGCCAGGTAGAGAGGTCTGGAAGTCAATAGATAGAAGAAGAAGAAGAAGAATATGATGATGATGATGATACGAAAAGTGTATGCAGTATGATCAGAATGCCATTCATTTCTCCCATCCTTGCACTCGAGGATGACCACGAGTGCAGTTTTCTCCGCATTGGGACATCCGCAGAAGTACAAGCATGGCAGGGGAAAGGAAGGGAAGGGAAGGGGAGGGGAGGGAAGGGGAGGGAAGGGTGTGGGAGGGGAGGGAATGGGAGGGAAGGGAAGGGAAGGGAAGGGAAGGGAAGGGAAGGGAAGGGGAGGGAAGGGAAGGGAAGGGGAGGTGCACATTCCGAAAGAAAAAAAGAATAACCTACAGTCACCTTCCACAGCCTACAGGCTCACAGCAGCCGATCGTTAGTCTATCCCGT
>JH792517.1:116428-135221 GCA_000291705.1 Sphaerulina populicola P02.02b
TTGGATCGTCACATGTACTACTGTAAGCGAAGAAGGAAAAGGAAGGAAAAAAAGAAGGAAAAGGAAAAAAAAGATGGAAACTGCGTCAGTATTACGAAGAAATGGAGGATGCTAGTTGTACTGTACTGTACTGTAGGTAAGGTAAGGTAAGGTAAGGTAAGGTAAGGTAACTTAGGTAGGTAGGTAGGTAGATAGATACGATACTGTACACTGTAAATGAAGAATAATTCCGCTAATCCGCTTGGAAGTTTGGAACTAGGGCAACAACCGGTTCTTTCTGAATTTTCTTCAACATTTTTTGTTTTTTGACTCGAGCCTTGATCTAGGATTGAGCAGTAAGTGGCCTGGTTACATACAGTACAGTACAGTGCAGTACAGTGCAGTGCAGTGCAGTGCAGTGCAGTACCGTACCGTACCGTATGTACATACAACCTACATACATGCATACATTCTTGTGCAACGGCTGCTGCGCTGGCATTGAGACCTCCTGCTGGCTGGCTGGCTGGCAGGCTGCATTCGGTGAACCAGCCAAACGTCCCCGAGACCTGGTCCACACTTCGCGCCTCTCGCTCTATCTCTCTCCTCACCAAGATCTCTCATCTTTTTTTTTCTTGTGAGACCGTCCGAGCCCCGGGCGTGGGTTGCCCCTCCCCCCCCCTGGCGGACTGATGATTCGCTGCTGGGTCATCACAGCAAGCTGATCTGGTGAATGAGAGGGAGAGAGGCGAGGGGGGGTGGGAGTGGGGGTTGGCGGCACAGCAAATGCATCGATCTAGATAGCACTAGTAGGGCTGTTTTTGGATGTACACTAGTGACTAGTGGTGTGGAATCGTGGATGTTTAGATCGAAATCTGGTGCGCTCCGACCACCTTCATTCATCGCTTGTCTGGTGCTCTGGTGCCGGTGCCGCTGCTGGTGCTGCTGCTGCTGCTAGTACTGCTGCTCTCACAGGTGTAGTTAGTCAAAGCAGCAGCAGCAGCACCAGCACCAGCACCAGCACCAGCAGCAGCATTCCGTCCGCTTCGAGTTTCCCCCCTCTTCCCTGTTTTGCCCTCTCTGATTTCCTCATAGATTCTCTCCTACAGCCGTCTGGCCCACTTCACCTGGTCGAGCGGACAGGGATTTCCCGCCGACAAAGATCCACTAACCCATTGACATCTGTCAACACTCGCCATCAGCCATCAGGCGCATATCCACGCGGGAGGCCATGCTGATACTAGTGTGTTTCTTCTCTTCTCTCGCAAAACCCCTAAATACGTTCTCCCCCTTCACTCTCTTGCTGCACCCTCGAAGTTTAATAAACCAATCCTGCACACTTTGACCGTCGAAAAAAACAAACTCTTTTTTGTTGGTTTCCACTATCCTGCCCTACTCCCTCCTACATACGTACTACAACGGTACACTGTGTGTGAGAGAGTGGTGTACTCGTCCAAGCAATTTCTTCGACCCCTTCTCCCGCCACCGAACCATCCTCTAGTCCGGTACACATCCCACACCCACTCGGGACGATACCCACACACACCAAATCCCGTCTGTCCTGAATATCGACTGGATAGTGGAAGCTTAGACACCACTGTCATCATCATCATCATCAGCATCATCAGCACCACCACTACCATCACCACGAAACGCCAGGATAACGGTAAGGTGGGTGATAGCGTTCATGCATCGAAGCAGCCCTATACTGATTATCGGTATTTGGCAGACAAACGACGACGCAACGTTGCAAGGAGTTCTGTGCGTGGCTGTATCTGTGTGTGTGTGTATGTGTGTTGCAGATCCGGCTACGAGTCAGCCCAGAATTGGTGAGACCGTGTTCACGCGAACGAGTCAACATGAGATGGGTGTGCATGGCTAATCAATGCCCGTATAGTCGCAGGTAGACCCTGAAGATCGCGCAGCCGAACGCCCTCAGGAGCTGGCATATCCACTCAACGGAAAACGACGAAAGCCGCTCGTGCAATGGTCGTCACATACAGTTTGTCGAGACGTCAGAAAGCCACAAAGAAGGCTGGAACCGAAACACTCAAGAGTGCTTCATCGGTACCGGTACGTTTCGTCTCGTTTCGTCTCGTCTCGTTTCATCTCGTCTCGTATCCTCGGCAGAGCCTGCCTCTGCAAGACGAGAGAACAAAAAGATCATCGTTCCATCACTGACATGCTGTCTCTGGTAGGATCTCGACTCCATCCGTCGGTTGCTTGGTAGTCGGCAAGCCTGGGCGGTCGTAGACCTCGATGAGAGAGGCCAAGTCATTCCTGGCTCGGAACAGGTCAAGGGCAGCCTGGATGGGCCCATCTTTGGCCCCCCCGCCCAGCAGGCACTCGTGCAATCACAAGAGAGGTACATCCCTCAAGCTGCCACGTCCACAGAGACCCAGCCGGCCGAGCACACGTACCGTGCCAGAAGCGTCAACATCCCCAAAACACGCCCGGTCAAGACTCGTGATCGTTTTCACATCGTTCCTGTGGAACATGGAAGGCAGCGTGGTCGTGCCGTGATCCCTCGTCCGGTGCTTCCATCGTCGGCCTGTCCCAGCCCATCGCCAGAGACTGCTGTTTCCGGCGGTGCTGCTGCTGCGAGTGTCGGGTCAGAAATGGTGTTGCCCGCACAGAGGCAGTTGAAATCGTTCCGTATCAACAACGCGACCGCAGTCCAGGTATTCCTCAGCAGTAGGCTGAAGCGTATGCAACAGCTGGCCGACAAAAAGATTGCCAAAGCGTGGATTAAGGGCATATGTCCGAAGAAGCAAGCCAAGTTTCCGTACCAGAACAATAAGCATGAGAAGGAGACTGGCGAGAAGCCGGCAGTACCTGCGTGGTGGCCTAATACGGAGACTGTGTGTCGTTTCGTTGAACCAGACCACATCCGGAGAGAAGGTATGTCGCGTCCGTTTTTGTCTGCTAAGCTGGGGTAAACTGACACGCATGCCAGAACGCATGGGACTGTGCCTGCACTTGCTTCGCCTTCGTCCCACTCCATCTCAGTTGGAAGAGTGGAACCGTTACGATACCCCTCCCAGCAAGACCCATACTGAGCGAGGCTGGACCGCATGGCTCGAGGAATTGGCTGGACCCGAGGTTTTTGACGAGGTGCCCAAGGAAGCTACCCATCGCCTCAAGTACCGACGCCAGCTCATGAAAGACATGTATGAAGTGGCCCGGATGGAAGAAGAATATCTCGGGGGCTCCCTTGGTATGGTCTCACGCAAGCTCCTTGGACAGACAGATGGCCCGCTAATCCTGACGGTAGATGGCGACTCGCATTTCCAATATGAGTCTGAGGGAGAAGAACGCAAGCCCATCTCGACGAAGCGAGCGAGAGCAATCTCGGCGGCGTCTACCCCGGACTGCGAAAATCCCACGCCTCGCTCTACGTCCCCCAGCTGTGCCAGACCCGTGGCCAAGCGGGCCAGACGAGATTCGACAGCCACGAATGCTACTGTTACCTCGAGATGCGTTCCGGATCGCAAGTCTGGTCTCGACATGATCCCACTTGTCACGGACCCAGGAAGATCCGCAGCAACGTCATTCAGCGACAGCTTTGACACTGTGCCTAGGAACAGCATTTCCTGTGGCCCACTTGAATCGGGCAACGTTGTTGCCTCTCACCCAGACCAACCAAGCCCGCTTCATCACATGCATGGCCTTCCGCGATACAATGGTTTCCAAAGCGCATCGCCGCATGGCTATTCGCATGCTCATCAGTGGCATGAGAATAGCATGCCCGGATTCAACGAGCAGCAGCAGTCAGGTGGCAGCGACTTCCAGTACCAAGGCCAGGCTGCGCCCATTACGTTCCCAGGTCAACAGGATTTCGACTTCTCGCAGTTCCCGCAGCAGTTCGTTCCCATTCAGCAGGTACACATGGGTTTTGCACCTCAGCCCGAGTTCCAGTCAACGCCAAACACGCCCATATTCTCTCCTGCAGGCATGATGCCAATGCTCATGGACACCTTCTCGTTGCAGCAGCAGTCGGGCCTGATCCCAGGCGGCCAATACATGCAGCCTTCGCAGTACTTCTTGCCGGCCCATCATGGTCTCGACTCTGCTGTTGCTGATTTCCACCCATCTCTCAACATGGTCGGACCTCAGTACCAGCAGCCCCAGCAACAAGAGCCGGAGGTCTTGGGCCATCAGCAGCACATGGCGCCCCTGCCACAACAAATCCACGCCATGCCTATGCCGCACCAACCATTGCAGTGGCATCATCATCATCACGCACGCTGCTAGTCGCAAGACGATGCTGCGCAAACTTTTCGGAACTTGCTCCTTCTTGACAGCGTTAAGGCGTGCGAAGCATTTTCTTAAGTTGGCCCATGTTCGTTGTTGTGGTTTTCCCTTTTTTTTTTCGGGCCTTAGTATCGATACCCCCTAGTGTTCGCAATGCTTCCTAAGTCCGGTCAAGTTTTTGCATGTACAGTGGCATCAGCGTTTATTTCGGGGCTACCCCTTCGCTGCCGACACCCGAGATGTGAAAACGAGAAACGATTTCACGACTGTACATGCAAAAACCGCTTTTATATAGAGGCGTATTGAGGTAATCAAAAAATATATATATCAAGATCGTGCAACGAGCCCTTAAACATCCCTTGTGCACGGGTGATGACTGTGCGAGTGAAGAAGCCGTTGGACGGGGTGAAGTCGCTCATGGAGGGCCAGAGAGTTTGAGACTAAGTTCTGCACGTGCCACCATTAGCGGCCGTTCCCGCTAAGCTGACGCGACTGGTTTCGTTCACTTCGAACTTCACGCGAATTGTCTTTGTCGTTACCTTAGTCACCACAACCACCGCCATGTCTCGATTTCCCACGATCGCTTAATCCGGAGTCGCGCTATTCTTCGTCCAACGACACATGACGGCTGCTTCGCGAACCTCCCCCATCGGCAACTATGTCGACAGGGAGAGCCCGTGGGCGTGGTCGGGGTGGTGGACTTGCTGCGCCGAACACAAGATCGAATGGAGCGCCAACAGGACTAGGTGCAGGTCGAGGTGGTAGGATGAACGGTACAACGCGATCAATATTGCATGCGCCCCGAGGTGGTACTGCGCTGAGAGGACGAGGAACTTCATTTCAGACGGGCAAGACGCTACGAGGTAATGCTGCAAAGCAGGCTTCAAGGACCGGCGCATTCAACAACGGCGCATCGACAACAAGCGGGAATGTGGAAGAGCGATACACAGCAGTAAGTTTCCTCCTCCCCCCAAAGAGACGACTGACGGATCGCGGACGGTGACTCGATACAGCTCAAAAATGCTCGCCAACGAGAGCGCGAAGACGCCATCCGACGAGGTCTCATGTCCGATTCCAGCAAGCCCATGAAACTCAGTGAAGCCATCACGCCAGTGGGCACGTGTCAATCCATGTGCGCCGAATTCGAAAGAGTGCAGAGGGCAGTACAGAGAGAGATTTGGGATGAAGAAAAGGTGGGTAGGCACATTTGATGACACAGCGGGACACACACACCTAATTGTTGAGCACAGGACCCGAATCGTGCTCCAGGCACCCCTATTGAGGACTCCATGGACGAGAGCCGCATGGTGAAGAAGTTCAGACGAGCAGCAGCCGGTGTGGAAGAACAACTGCCTTCAGATTTACGGCCTCCTACAGTCTTGCGGGAGACGTGCAACTACTTGTTCCACAACGTGCTCGGCTCCGCAAAACTGGCACAGGTGCATCACTTCGTGTGGGATCGAACACGAGCTATCCGCAACGACCTGTCCATTCAGCAGCTTTCCAAGGCCGACGATCTGAGCATAGCCATTGAGTGTTGCGAGAGAATTGCTCGATTCCACATACTCTCTCTGCATCAACTGGCTCTGGAAGAAAAGCCGTACGAGGCGTACGATCCCAAACAAGAGCGAGAGCAGCTAGATAAGACACTGCTTTCTCTGATGCAGTACTACGATGACTGTCGCGGCCGCATACCACTGCCCAACGAGCCAGAATTCCGGGCGTATTGCGTGCTCTTCCAGCTGCAAGATCGCACGCCTGACCTTGAGGATCGTGTACAAAGCTGGCCGCGAGAAATATCCCAGGATCGGCGAGTACAACAGGCATTGAAAGTATATGCAGCTGCATGCAACACTTCGGATGTACAGGGTCCATTCTTCGGTGCCAATGCTACATCGCACACGATCGCCAGGCAAGACTGGGAAAACTTTTGGCAGCTAGTGAAATCCCGAAAGCTCTCGTATCTGATGGCTTGCGTGACCGAGATCTACTTCAATCTGGTCCGAAAGATGGTCCTTAGCGGCATAGTGCGAACGACACGGATTTCCAAAGCTCCCAATACCGAGTGGACGCTATCAGATCTGGGCAAGTTGTTCTACTTTGACGACGACGACCAGTTGGAGGCTTTCTGCGGTCGCTTTGGACTTCAATTCCGAGACATGCCTGGTGGCAATGGTCGATACTTGGAAATCAACGGGAAGACTTTGCCCCAGGAGGATTCGGGAGGGCCATCGCAGCTGAAATCGTATCTCGTGGAGAGCAAGCGAGAACACCGGACACTATCTGCTGTTATAGATGGTCTCAGCGTGCGTCAAGCGCACGATCGGGGTATGGTCACAACGGAGGAAGATGAAGCAGAAGAAGACGAAGCACTTGAAGAGCCGGTACAAGAGGTCGATAACGGAGAAGACACTGGCCTTGGGCAGGATGAGGAGGACGAGGAGGACACTCTGTTTGTGCCTGAAGACAAGCCACAGAGAGGAATAACAGCTGGTTCATCATCGTCTACAGCTGCGCCTGTGTCTTTTGGCGAGCCATTGAAAACCAACTTCTTTGGTGCTGCACAACCATCTTCCACTCCATCTGTATTCGGCGGATCGTTCTCGTCTGGCTCATCTACGTTTGGCAAGCCATCATCATCCAACAAGCCATCTACTGGATTTGGACAACCGACGCAGCAACCACCGAATCCGTTCGCTCCATCAGCAGCGAAAGCTCTTGATGCTCCAGCGTTACAGGCAAGCAGCAATCCTTTTGCTCGGGCGCCGCCGGCACCTTCGATCTTCTCGAAGCCACTGGTACCTGCTACATCTGCTGGTCTTGGAATTTCCAGTGCGCCAAGCACTATGGGCGAGAACCCGGCGCCCAAGCTGTCATTTGGGACGTTTAGTCTTGGTCAGACTGCCGCGAACCAGACTCCCTCTCTATTCCAACCCAAACCAGCGGACGTGCCCAGCGTGCAGCCTGGTGCCAGCCTTTTCGCGCCCAAACCTCCAGCTGTCGATGCACCACCGCAGACCCTGGGCTCGACGACGCCGCTCGCTCCCGCGCCTGCCCTGAACAATCCCTTTGCAAGCAGCACCGCACTACCGAAATTCGCATTCCCACCACTTGCGCCCTCAGAGCAGCAATCCAATTCGCCATCATCGGGATCACAATCGACGACCGCGCTGGGACAGCCGCTGGGTGCGACATCGGCTTCGCCAAATCCAGCCACGCAGGCAGAAACAAACTCTAAACTGTCTTCACCTCAATCTTCACCATCACCACCACCACCTCCTCCTCCTCAATCGCAACCTAGTCATCCGGCATCGCCCAACACGGCATCACAAGCATCAAACACCGCACAACCAGCAGGCGCATCTTCACCTCCACGACGCCTGTCAGCATTGGACACCAAACCCAAGCGTCCGTCGCCGCTGTCGAACTCCTTCACCGCGAACGACGACGCAACAGCGGACAACTCGCTCGTACACGCTGCGACCTCGTCACTGAAACCACCAGAGCGCGACTTATTCTCACAGCAACAGCCTCCAGCCCCGCCCTCTGCGCATGCACGCGCGCTTTCCGCAGCATCTGAATTTGACTTGATCCTTACGCGCCTAGCGACGGAACTCGTGGACGACCCTATGACGGGCTATCTCAAGCAATTCGTCAGTTTCTCTCTACGCAGTCTGGTCACCGAAGCACAGGAGAAGGTCTACCTCGAGCGCATCGGCCGAGACGCAGACGAATATCGACAGTTCTCCTTGGAGGACAAGTACGCGAAGAGGTGGCGGCACATCACAACACAGCGACGCAACCAGAGAAAGCTGCTGGAGCGGAGGAAACGACAGAGACGCAGGCTAGAAGAGTCACAAGATCAGGATATGGGTCACAGCCTCAGTGTCCTGGATACCTCGTCCTTGCGGTCCAGCCGAGCTAGCTCAGCCCATGTGACCACCAAGCCTGACAAGCAGGTAACGGTGGACGCGCTATTTCAGTCAACGAATGGGGGAAGTCGCTTCGGCGCAAACAGACAGGCTCAAGCGGGCAGTAAACGCACAGCAGACTCGATCGACAGCGGCTCTGTCGTGTCATCCCGCGAGAACCTCCACAAACGTGCTAGGAGCACAACTCACGTCGACGTTGCTAGCAACTTGACTAACTCAGTATCCAGGAGCAGTTCACAGGCAGACATCGTCCAGCGCTCGTCTTTCTTGGGCTTCTCGCTCGCAGGTGATAAGTCAAAGGGTACTAGCACTACGAAGTCGACGTATTTCCGCATGAAGGCGATGGGTTTGAAGCCAAAGCCCACCAACCACATCAGCACAGACCGCGGCATCAAGCGATCTAGGTCGGAGTCACTTGACGCTGCGTCTGCCAAGCTTGATGCTTCGTCGCTTGCACGCCTAGACCGTGAGCAGGACCGATCGCTCATGCCACCTCCGCCAACACGGTCGGTGCGATCCAAGCCCGAAGATGATGATGAAGCGCTGTTTGCGCGTCTGCGAGTCGCTAGGGAGGCTTTGCAAGAAAACGAGAGCTTCATGAGGTCTGAAGTGCTAAAAGAGGAGGACTTGAGACGGAGCACAAGTTCCGTGCAGTCCGATCACGAGTCGCCAACGATGGAGCGTGCTCGTGCAGAGGCGAGGTTACGATTGTCCTCGTCAGCTAACAATCGCGAAGTTCCAGCCTACCGCCTTCGTGAAAGCAAATTCGTGCCCCGCGAGCAGTATGGAAAGGCCATCGAGCGCGCCAATGAGCTTCGTGCCTCACGTTCGAATGCAAAGTCGATTGCAGGCGAGCCCGCTGGGCAAGCCGCCGCTCCCACTCTAACAAAGACAGGATCTCCGCCGCCGATGCAGGAGGTCGCGGCTAGGTCTGCTGAGTCACAGAAGCGGCTGCCTTCGCTCGGTCACAGCAATGGCTCGGCGGGATCGTTGGGCACTCTACGACAGTTTCCAACGGCTGATGCGGATTCCGGCCACGCTTACGTGTCAGGAAACACCTTAGGGTATGGCTTCTCTTCCAACGCTGCGTCGCATAGAACTGCTCCAGCGACGCCACAATACCCGTTCTCGCAATTATCCTCTTTCGAGCCTGAACGGAACACTTCTAATCCATTCTTGCAAGACGCACAAACAGCTCTTCCGCCATGGACCCGCGGTTTCGACCCGTCTTCCAACAAGCGTGAGTCTACTGCTCAATCGATACCTTTCTCGGGCTCGATTACCCAAGGGCAAGTCAACAGGTCGCCTCTTGGGACCAGTAATGCGTTCGCGCAGTCCCAACATTGGAGCTTCGCCACCGCACCTGAAGAGTCTGACCAGAATCAAGACTACAGCATCCCACTTGAACGAATTCCGAATGCCCTGTCCGCCAGCTTCGGAACTCGGGCTACAACTGCTCGGCGTCCTATTGCCACTCAGGCGAGCTCAGCTGCACCCGAAAACTCCTACTTGTCATCCCAGGCTGCATCCGCTGGCATGTCGTTGCTGTCTAATGATGCAGACGAGACAGCGGGGCATGTCGCTGCAAACGATCAGAACGCAGCTTATGGGCAAGCGGAGTTCTTTCGTCGGGTTGTCGATGCTGCTGACGGAAATGAGTCGCCGTCCGGGGAGGAAGAGGCCGACATTCGATCGCACGCTGAGAGCCCGGCACCTCAGCTCGAATACACTGGCCGATTCGCCGCTCTTGCTGGCGACGATGGCAACGACGATTACGAAGACGATGTGGAGGACGAGGAAGAAGAAGCAGAAGCAGAACAAGGAGAAGGCATTCCGGGTCGACAGGAGTGGTCATTGAACACTCCCGAGGAGAGCGGTCTGGAAGAGTACGTTGAAGCAGAGCAAGACCCGGGCAGCTATCAGCACGGGCTTGTCCTCACTGAAGCAGAACTCGATGATGATGAGGGCGAGGATCTGGAAGAGGACGAGTACATTCTAGAAGACGGATCAACCGTCCGGAACGGCTACCTGGGCCAGTATTCTGTCGATGAAGAAGAAGAGGAAGAAGAAGACGACGACGACGAAGAAGAGGGCTACGCTGATGGCGACGTCGAGGACGAAGACGGCTATGATGATGAAGGCGAAGGGTACGACGAAGAAACCGACGAGGACCCGGGCATGTACGCCACATCGTACCAACGTAACTATGGTCGTCCCGTCTATCCCGCCCCCACCAAGAGTCCAGTCGGCAACGAAGGCTTGCAGCAGGTGGGCAATGACGAGAATGAACCGATTGAGCTCAGCGACTAGGAGGCTAGGTATGCTATCATACCGGGTAGGTAGTTTTGTCTGGTTCGGGACTGGACTGGAATGGAATGGAATGGACTGGACTGGGTCAATCCATAACTGTAACTGTACGACTAGGTACTGTTGTGTTTATAGATACCACGCAGGTGTGAGCCACAGAAGGCTCTGGGATTCTCAATTCGAGAAAGGAGTGATGAGGAATCCATCCACCCACCTGTGCGTAGGTAGCAGAGAGAATGAAATTGTGAAAACCAAAGAAATCTGTAATGATGAGAATCAGGCTGTCTCGTCTCGTTCTCGTTCTATGGTGATGGTGGTGATGGTGGTGGTGGTGGCGGTGATGATGGTGGTGGTGATATGTGATATACCGTATATTACTGCCCCAGGCAACACTGCAGTGGGTCGGCTCATTGGCTCGGCTACACAGCCGCAGCCCCACTTTTCACGCTTTCCTTGCCGTGCCGAGCGGACTTGTGACTTGGCTTCTCGTGTGCCTCTCACAACCAACAGCGTTCCATCACCACCGCGTCTCTCCACCATCCCCGCGGACAAGGCCAATCCCGCTACGCCTTTCTCTACGCTGTGCTGTGCGCAAACACACGCGACGCGCGACGGAACCCAGCATTACCGCGCGCCCACCTCACCATTGCCCGTTCGCGCACTTTGCTGCCCATTTCTCCATTTCTCCATTCACCCACACACACACACACACGCACACGTACACGCATACGCTCTCTCGCCCACAGCATACGGCCGCCTGCGACGAGACCTCCTCCGCGCGCCTGCCCACCTCACCCCATCCGACCAGCGAGACATCCCCGGGCTTCATTCGCTGATCACGGCGGGGGCCTCGACATCAGCACTCGCCATTGAACATCTTCCACGCCATTGCTTCTGATGGTCGCCGCCGCTCTCTGACGGCCTATTCTATCCGTGGAGATAACGCGCCTCACCTCCCACTGGTGGTTGGCCTTGGGAGGACATTTCATCGGTCAGAGCCATATCGCATTCGATACCATTCAATATGGCTGCGGTACAGCCCAGTCAGGGCATGCCGCAACAACAACAACAACAACAACAACAACATCAGCAGCAGCAGCAGCACCAGCAACAGCAGCAGCAACAGCAGCAGCAACAGCAGCAGCAGCAGCAGCAGCAGCAGCAGCAACAGGGCAATGCGGTCATCAACCAAGTCCTGCCCGCTGGCATGACCGGCGAGCAGGTCAAGGCCATGTTCCAGGTAGGCGAGCAGCCGCGATGGATCCATCTTTCGCACATGTGCTAACGCTCCATCACAGGAATACCAGACCAAGCGAAAGCAAGGAGTACCGGAGACCGACCCCGACATGATGAGGATGCGCCAGATTCTGACGCAGGTTCAGCAACGGACGGAACAGATGAAGCGGATGCAACAGGCAAAGATGCAGCAGATGCAGCAGATGCGGCAAGCGCAGCAAGGCGGGATGCCGCAGAACGGTGCGCAAATGCAGATGCAGACGAACGGTACCGTGGCAGGCATGTCTGGGCAGCTACCAAACAACATGCCGCCGCAAGCGAGCCATCAGCCGGGTCCTGCGAATGGTACACCACATCCTACCGCTCCATCCGGTCCACAGACACAGCCTGGAACTTTATCCAGCCAGCAACCTAGTCAGATGGACATGAATAAGGACAATCTGAGCAAGAAGCAGGTAGAGCTGCTGCGGTATCAGATGCAGGCTTTCGGTGCACTACAAAAAAATCAGTCCATCCCTGCGCCCATCGCAGAGCGCATATTCACTGGGCGACAAGCACAACATAGTCCTCACCTCTCCGATAGCATGGCTGCCGCCAGTAGGACGATCGAAGACGCCGCGAATGGATCTACGGGACAGAGTACCGATCTCACTCAACGGCATCGTTTTGAGACTTTCACCGATCCCCACGCTTTAATGCTCAGACGTATCAGCTATGCCGATCACACTCACCGGCCCTACCGTTCCATGATTCCGAGCATTATGCCCGTGGGTGTCGATGCTGAACGAGTGAGGGAGGAGCGAGAGAACATCGTGTACAATCGTATCGTCACGAGAAAGACGGAGCTGGGCAAACTGTCTGCCAACATTGGTGGTTGGGATCCTACCAAATCGGATACCCCGGAGGACAATGCCAATCTCAAATTGCGCGCGTTGATTGAATACAAAATGCTGAATCTGCTCCCCAAGCAGCGAGAGATGCGACAGAGGGTCGGCAAGGAGATGATGCTTTCTGACAACCTGTCCATGACTGCCAATCGCTCCATGTATCGCCGGGTCAAGAAGCAGAGTCTCCGAGAAGCTCGGGTCACGGAGAAGCTCGAGAAGCAGCAACGCGACGCCGCCGAGAACAAGGAGAAGAAGAAGCACACCGAGTACATTCGATCCATCATGCAACATGCAGAAGATATTAGGAATGGCGCTCAAGCGCACAAGATGCGTGTCCAGAAGCTGGGACGAATGATGATCTCGACTCACAGCAATATCGAGAAGGAAGAGCAGAAGCGTATTGAACGCACTGCCAAGCAACGTCTGCAAGCCTTGAAAGCCAACGATGAAGAGACATATCTCAAACTGCTCGGACAGGCCAAGGACTCTCGTATCTCACATCTGCTCAAGCAGACGGACGGCTTCTTGTCGCAACTTGCTGCCTCCGTCAAGGAGCAACAACGCAGAATGGGCTACGATATGGCCGACGATGAGCCGGAGCCTGACAATGACGAGGTCGACAGCGAGGATGAGACGAAGCCCAAGACCGACTACTACGAAATCGCTCATCGCATCAAGGAAGACGTGATTGCTCAATCCACGAACCTTGTCGGCGGAACACTCAAAGAATATCAAATCAAGGGTCTACAATGGATGATCTCGCTTTACAACAACAATCTAAACGGCATTCTAGCCGATGAAATGGGTCTTGGGAAAACAATTCAAACCATCTCATTGATCACGTACCTGATTGAGAAGAAGCGACAGCATGGCCCGTATCTGGTGATAGTGCCGTTGTCCACATTGACGAATTGGAACAGCGAGTTTGAGCGATGGGCACCCAGTGTGAATCGCATCGTGTACAAGGGTCCACCCGCGCAGAGAAAGAACTTCCAGCAGCAGATCCGGTACGGGAACTTTCAAGTGCTGCTGACCACGTACGAGTTCATCATCAAGGATCGCCCGATTTTGAGCAAGATCAAGTGGCTCCACATGATCGTCGACGAAGGTCACCGGATGAAGAACGCGCAATCGAAGCTGAGCAGCACCATCTCCCACTACTACCACACGAGATATCGCATTATTCTCACTGGTACCCCACTGCAGAACAACCTGACCGAGTTGTGGGCGATGCTGAACTTCGTGCTGCCCAATATCTTCAAGTCGGCAAAGTCGTTCGACGAGTGGTTCAATACCCCGTTTGCCAACACGGGTGGTGGTGACAAGATGGAGCTCACGGAAGAAGAGTCGATTCTCGTCATTCGCCGTTTGCACAAAGTCCTGCGACCGTTCCTCCTGCGTCGCCTGAAGAAGGATGTCGAGAAGGATCTTCCGGATAAGCAGGAGCGTGTCATCAAGTGCAACCTTTCTGCTCTCCAGGCGAAGCTCTACAAACAACTCATGCTGCACAACCGCATCAACGTTATTGGCGCTGACGGCAAGAAGACAGGCATGCGTGGTTTGAGCAACATGCTCATGCAGCTGCGCAAGCTCTGCAACCATCCCTTTGTGTTTGAAGAAGTAGAAGATCAGATGAACCCGCAGAAGATGACCAATGATCTGATCTGGCGTACGGCTGGCAAATTCGAGCTCCTCGATCGTGTTCTGCCCAAATTCAAAGCCACCGGTCACCGAGTGCTTCTTTTCTTCCAGATGACCCAAATCATGAACATTATGGAGGACTTTTTGAGATTTCGAGGCATCAAGTACCTACGACTGGATGGTTCCACAAAGGCCGATGATCGATCGGAGTTGCTGAAACTCTTCAATGCACCAGACTCGGAGTACTTCTGCTTCTTGCTGTCCACACGTGCAGGTGGTCTCGGTCTCAATCTGCAGACTGCCGATACCGTCATCATCTATGACTCTGATTGGAATCCCCATCAAGATTTGCAAGCCCAAGATCGTGCCCATCGTATCGGTCAAAAGAACGAGGTGCGCATCCTTCGTCTGATTACGAGTAACTCGGTCGAAGAGAAGATTTTGGAACGTGCGCAATACAAGCTTGACATGGACGGCAAAGTCATTCAAGCTGGTAAGTTCGATAACAAGTCCACCAATGAAGAACGTGACGAGATGCTGCGTGTCATGCTGGAGTCTGCAGAAGCTGTGGATCAGATGGATGCTGATGAGATGGACGACGATGACCTGAACGACATCATGATCCGTCACGACCACGAACTTCCGATCTTCCAGGCAATGGATCGAGAGCGAGCCAAGAACTCTAAGTATGGACCAGACAAGAAGCTGCCTCGTCTGCTGGGGGAAAGCGAGCTTCCGGATATCTACATGCAGGAGGACAACCCCGTGGTAGAGGAGATTGAGATCAATTATGGTCGTGGCACACGAGAACGTGCCAAGGTCAAGTACGACGATGGTCTGACAGAGGAGCAATGGCTGGAGGCTGTGGACGCGGACGACGACACGATCGAAGATGCGATTGCGCGCAAGCAGAAGCGCATTGCCAATCGTTCGGCGAAGAAGGACTCTCGCACGAACGATGGCGAAGACGACACGCCGCCACCCCCAGGTATGGACAGTGAGGACGAGTCGCCCGCGCCCAAGAAGAGGGGTCGCAAACCGTCAAGTCGGCCTGAAAAGCGCAAGGCGGATGAAGCCTCGCTGGACAGCTTGCCAGAGCCTCCCAAGAAGCGTGGCCGGAATCCCAAGATCAGCGAGACGCTATCGAAGGAGGATCGCGATGCCCTGCAACAAATCCTCGATAATGTCTATGATGGCCTTCAGGATCTCACCGAGCCATCCACCGATCCTGACTTTCCCCAAGGGCGTGATCTGATTGGCCCCTTCCTCGAGTTAGTCCCACGAGCGGAATGGAAAGACTATTACGATCTCATCAAGAAGCCCATCGCGATGAAGCAGATTGAAGCCAAGATCAACAAGAAGCAGTACCAGACCCCTCGGCAATTCATGGCAGATATCACGTTGATGTGCAACAACGCCCGGACGTACAATCAGGACGGCAGCCAACTGTTTGCCGACGCGGACACGATTGAGGTGAGTTGCGCAGATCTTTTGCGAAATTTGAGCAGTCAGCTGACATGAGACCCAGCGCGCATGCCTGGACAAGCTCCGCGAAGAATCTGCCAAATTCCCACAATGGCAAGACCTCGACGGCGACAGTGCAGATGGTGGCTCGACGCGCCCGATGTCTGGTGTCAGCACGCCGCAGCCCACCAAGTCGGGAATCAAACTGAAGCTGAATGGCACGAAAGCTAACGGCAACTCGTCGCGAGGCGGCACAGAAAGCGTAGCACAAAGCGATGAAGAGTAGGGCACGAATCGTTCGAGCCAGCACAATCAGTCCACGAAGCGACGAAGAGTATAATCTTGATCGCTCGAGCTGACTGCATTCTATCCGGCCTTTTCAGTTCTGGCAGCCGTGTTGTTCGTACGTGGTGGAGGCATTGGGCATCACGTTTGTCACTTGTGAGAGGAAGACACGAGGAAGCACAGGAAGGAGCCAGATGGTTCCAGAGCGCCAATAGGCGACTATGATGGCCTGCTCAGAACAGAACAGAAAAGGCGCCGCCGGAGAAAAAACATTGGCGGCGGGAGCATAGCGCTTCAGACGGAAGGGATTTTTACTTGAAGTGGGGGGCGAAGGGAAAGGCGTCCGGTCAAGTATTGAAGCCCACGAGGGCATGCGTGCATGAGAACGGGCGTTTCGTCAAGCTTGGGTGGTCGTCCCGCCATGATGTTGCAAAAGACGCATGACCTCACTGTCAGGATGATGTTACTACTACTACCATCGGCCTTTTGAAGCGAACAGGAGTTGGCGGAGGGAGCGCTTTGCAATGACTTGGTCGCGGGTGGGAGTCGTTTGACTTCCGCGAGTGGTGTACTTTTAAGATATGACTCCAAGAGTATTGCTTCCAGAGGCAGCTTAAACAGTAGTTTTGCTGAGCATGTATATGCATCTCTACTTTTCCATGTCTTTTCGAAAAAAAAAGGGGGGCTCTACTACTGCGAATGTAGATGAATTGCGTAAGGAGGTAGCTGCTCGAGTATATAATAATACACGTCTCAAGGAAGAAATCCAAGTGGAGCGATCGGTACGAGCTGCCGATCGCTCCTCTCGGATTTCTTCCTTAAGACGTATATTATTGTATACTCGCCTGAAGCATCGAAACCTGCACACTTTCAATATTGCTGGAGTAGGGGAGCAAGTATCGTCTCCGTTCTGCCCCTTAACATATATATGGGCAGGCTCATGATATTGCAGTCATATCTCATCTCATCCCATCTTCTCTTCTCTTCTCTTCTCTTCTCAAAACAACACCCCCTTTGTACTCGGCACCTCTCCCTCCCTCCCAGCCACAGGCGTCGTCGCAAACCTCAACGCAACAGCCAACGCCTTGAACGCCGACTCAGCACGATGATGATCATTCTTCCCCCTCAAACAATCCACATGCATGGTAATCCCCGCATGCAACGCAAAACTCTCCAAACAATGCGGCAACATTTCACAACTCAAATCCCCCAATTTTTCTCTCGTAGTTCCCAATTCAATCACTGCATAAGGGCGATTACTCAAGTCCACAACGGCGCGCGAGAGAGCTTCGTCGAGGGGTGCGTAGGCGGAACCGAAGCGTGCGAGACCAGTGGTGGTGTGTAAGGCGGATTTGAAGGCTTGACCCAGGGCGATGCAGGTGTCTTCGGCGGTGTGGTGGTCGTCAATGTGTAAGTCTCCGATGGTGTGTAGCCGGAGAGACCAGCCGGCGTGTTTGGCGAGCGCGTGTAGCATGTGGTCGAGGAAACCTATGCCTGTGGAGACGGAGATGGTTTGGGATTGGGAGGCTTGTGTTGCGTGGTCTCCTCCTTTGCTACTACTGCTGCTATTGCCACCGTTGGTAGCGGAGGAGGAGGAGGAAGAAGAATCCAGTTCTTCGAGGAAGCCGCCGTCGAGGTTGAGGGAGAGTTGGATTTTGGTTTCGTTGGTGTCGCGGGCGATTTTGGCGGCGCGGATGCGCTTTTCGGAGGACATGTTGAGGGGATGGGGGTGGTGGTGGTGGTGGTGGTGGTGCTGTATGAAGTGGTAATGATTGCTGGTGTTGATGTGAGCAGAAGAAGTTCAGACAATGGTCTCGTCTAAGTGAGTGACGTCTTTTCTTAGTTTGAGCATTGAAAATGTATTTAAACCCTGCGGGAGCCAGCAAAACCTTAAATCCGATATCGACATGATTATTTTTCTTCTTCTTCACCTCTTCACCTCTTCACTTACTACCAACTAACTACTGCCCGCCACACTCATTTATTTCCCATCCACCATGTCCCACGATGAAGAAATGGCCGACGCGACCAGCGGCGCAGAAGTCAACGGAGCGGAGGAGGAGGTCGTGATCGGAAAGCAGCGACTTACACTGGTAAGTCATATATCTATATTCACGTGAAAAAGAATCAAAATCAAAATAAAACAAAAATCAAAATTGACGAAGAGATGAATTCAATATACCTAGCTTCGCGGCTCCACCGACACAGCGGCATCATTCGCATTCGAAAAAGAAGACCATACCCTCGGCAACGTGCTGCGATATCTGATTTCGAAAAAGTGAGTTCGTGCACATCACCATCACCACCACCACCACCACCGCCACAACAACAACAAGCACACCGCGTCTAACAGTGGACCTCAACCACCCTTTCCCTAGTCCCGATGTCGAATTCGTGGGATACTCCATCCCTCACCCTTCCGAAGCATTTATGAACTTGCGAATCCAAACCTGGGGTACGTAACCTACACCTGATGAAAATGAATGAATGAAATTGGGGGCCAAGCAAGCAAGCAAGCACAAGTCTTTGGTTGGCATGAGAAACTTTCCCCTAAGCTCGACTAACACACACACACACGAAATAATCAGACAACGTCAGCGTATTCGAAGTCTTACGAAAAGGCCTTCAAGATCTCGAAGATATGTGCGATGTGATTGAGGAGAAATTTGCCGCTTCGCGAGATGAATTTGCAGTTACGCATCCGGATGGTGGACCGGCGGAGAGATGAAGGCATGATTGAGTCTGTATGAATGTTGGGAGAGAGAGAGAGAGAGAGAGAGAGAGAGAGAGAGAGAGAGAAGAAGAGAGTAG